>JAJPUD010006083.1:40824-90071 GCA_023553655.1 Myrmecobius fasciatus | reverse complement strand
AAAAAAAAAAAAAAAAAAAAAAAAAGACTAAAGCATAGGGCTTGGAGTCAGAGACCTGAGTTCAAATCAGGTCCCAGATATTTACTGCAGATATGATGCTAAACAAATCAATTAACCTCTATTTGCTTCAATTTCCTCATCTGTAAAATGGGGATAATTATAGTACTTTCTTCCCAGGATTGTTGTGAAGATCATAGGAGATTATAATTGAAAAATGCTTAGGACAGTGACTGGTGTATAGTAAATGCTATAGAAATATTAGCTATTATTATACTAATCTATAGTTAATCAAGTCATAGCTCATAAGGCCCAAATTATAAGGTCAAGAACTGTCTTAGACAATTAACTTTTTTTTAAAATAATATCACCTTCTGTCCTTTTTTTTTTTGGTTGCTTTACCATTTTTCAAAGACTTTCCATCCACATCATCCCACATATTCTTTAATCATTTTAAGTTGTGTCCAACTCTTTGTGATCCCTTTTGGGGTTTTTTCTTGGCAAAGATTCTGGAGTGATTTGCCATTTCCTTCTCCAGCTCATTGTACCGATGAGGAAACTGAAGGAAATAGGTGAAATGGCCTGCCCAGGGTCACACAGCCAGTAAGTGTCTAAAGCCAAATTTAAACTCAGAAAGATGAGTCTTTCTGACTCCTGGCCCAAAATTCTGTCCACTGTGCCACATAGCAGATTCTAGATATACTTATTTTTAGATGTACTAAGACATATTAGTACCTTCTTTTTACAGACTAGGAAACTGAGGCTCGGAAAGGTTAAATGAATTACACAGAGTCAAATAGCTGCTAAGTGGTGGAATAAAAGTGAGGTACCAAGTCTTCTGACTCCTGGAGAGGCTGCAACTCTATGATCCACTTCCCTTAACAAGAATTTTTGTGAATTGTTAAAAGCTCAAGTTCAACTATTCTGTCCCTTTGTCATGGCATCATAAACTTAGAGCTGGAAGGATCTCAGAGATCATCTAGCAGACAACTCTCTTAATTAGGTAATGAAATTTAGTGACCTGCCCAAGACCACACAGGCAGGAAGTGGCAAAACCCAGTTTGAACCCTCATCCTGTGACTCTGGCATTGAAACACTGTCTCCCACAGAGTTCATTAAGGATTGTGAAGTGCTTCAAAATCATCCTTGTGCCCACAAGAAACTCTCACTCTGGGAGCTGAGAGAAAGTATTATTTTACTACTATATTACAAATTACTAAACGGGGATCCAGGCTTTTCACCTCAATTTTCTTTTTAAAGTCTAGTTGTTACTAAAAAGTCAGTCTCAGAAGGACATGACTGATTGATAAGATAGTTGTACCCTCAAGGAACATGCTCTTCAATCTTCAATCTACTTCACTCAACGAGGAGGCCTAACTTCTGTGTAGAGCATAACCAGTATCCAGCCTAAGTGAATTCTTAGCCTGAGGAAAGAAGCTCCTATCTCTGTACGCCTCCCATTAGAATTTAGGGTAAACCAGCTCATTAAGGAGAAAAGCAATGAGAGTGGTCTGGATGGAGATAGATCCCCCTGTCCAGATTGTTGGAGATGACTCTCATAATTACATCTCATTCTCAGCAAGTAGAGCTGAAGACTTCTAGCCCAACTTATCAAGTTCATTAAGCAGGGTTGATTTTCACTTGTCAGAGGCATTCCCCTTCAAAAAAGAACTTAAGGATTTCAGGATCTCCATAAATAGTCTTTGGTTACCAAGAGAAATCACTGAACATCAATTTATTGACTACCAGGTACTCCAATTAATAAAATGATTATCAATTACCCTGAAACTCTGTCTCTTAGGGTTTCTCATTCATCATTTGGTTATAACACAGAATATAACCTTTATTTTAAAAATACATTTTGTAACTTGAAATTAAAGGTGAGTAGAAACCTGAGCCTGGAATCATAAAGAACTAAGTTCAGATCTAGTCTCAGACATTTACTAATTGTGTGACCCTACACAAGTCACAGCCTTTGTCTTTCTCCATTTCCTCATCTATAAAATGGGGAGGAAAAAAATCTATCTTTTGGAGTTGTTGTGAAGATCAAATGAGATAATACTTGTAAAGCACTTAGCTCACTACCTGGCACATCATAGGCATTTAACCACTGCTTGTTTCCTTCCTTCTAAGTTCAGAAAGGGCTGATGCTGGAGATTCAATTAAGAATTCAAAAGTGCTTTGATAGCAGGATAGATCAATCACAGGACCTGAAATCACAAGTTCCATTAAAAAAAATCCTAAAAAGAAAGTGAACAGTGATACACACTTAAGAGAATTGTTGTTCACATCTTTATCAGTGTTCACTCCTCCTCCATCCCCAGGTCCCACCTCCTTGGCATGCCTTATGGGTAACTGTTGTGTGCCCACAAAAGCAAGCATGTGAAAGATAATGCACAGGATGAAGGGCACAAACCCGCAGCTGAGAAACATCCCCCACCCTTCAGAAAGTGATGAAAGTCACTTGAGAAAAAAACCACCACAAAAGGCTCCCTCCTTATACAACAGAATATACAGGAGGATGAAGAGAGGGCAATCGAAGGTACACTACTAAAAACCTAGAGGCCTACAGCCTTCGTCACAGCAAGACAGGAAAGAGATGGCTGTGAACGATGAGGCTATGTGGAAATCCCCATCAGGTCTGGGAGCTCCCCACTCAGGGCTGTGACTCAGCGAGGCTCATCAATAAGCTTTGCTCAAACCTCCTTTGGTGGAGGGAGATGGGCAAGGGCAAACAGTCTTTCTAATAATTTTCTCACAGGTACGATAAAACCCCACTGTAAAAAGGACTCCTCTGAGATAAGGATATGGGGATTTGAGTCCAAAGGCTTGCCTTTGAACTTAATCTCTGGGTACTGCTTATGTCACATTGGTCAAATCACTGCCCCTCTCTGAAGTCTGGTTTCCACATCTGTAAAATGAGTAGGTTGGTGGTGTCACACTCAAATAGAAACAGGGACCACTAAGCCATATATAAGGATCTCTGTAGACCAAGTACTGACTCCACAAATGACATGTTAACATTATCTCTGTTCTCTGCATTTTTATTTATTTGGGTAAATATTTCCCAGTGACATCTGAATCAGATTCTGCCATACTTGAGAGCAATGGGTCATATATTTGAACCTCTGGGTTAGACCACAGAATTTTTAAAGTCCTTTCTAACTCTAGTCTATGATCCTAATGGACAAAAATGAGAATCTCAAGCTCCCTAACTGGACATTCAAAGACTTTCAGAATCTGACTTCAGTCAACTTCCAAAATCTATTTCTCACTGTTCCCTATATAGCTTATGCTTCTAATCTTCATCTATTCAACATACTTTCAGCATTTCACCTTGATACTTACTTTATCTACTTACATTAATCCCCCAATCTGCAATACTTACTATGCTCAACTCCTTCAAAGTTCTGTTAAAGATTCAGCATACAATAATGGCTACATCTCTCCTGAACAGTTACAATTCTTAGTTATTACTCATTTGCTACTTCCCATAGAATAATAACAGGATAACACTGAACATTTATATAGAGCTTAGTTTGTGCCAGACACTCTACTAAATGCTTTGCAATTATTATCTAATTCGATCCTCACAATAACCATGGGAGGTAGGTGCTATTTTTAATCACCATTTTACAGATTAGAAAACTGAAGCAAACAGAGTTTAAGTAAGTGATTTGCTCAAGGTCACAGGCTAGTAAGCACCCGAAGCTAAATTTGAATTTAAGTCTCCTTGACTTCACACCCAGAACTCTATCCATTGAGCCACATAGCTGCCAGTTTACTTTTGGAAGCAGTATAATATAATGGAAACAACATTGGACTTAGAGTCAGAAAAGACCAGAGTTCAAATATCACTTCCAACTTTAGCTGTGTGACCATGAATAAATTTTTTAACCTCTTTTACCTTCAGTTTCCTCACCTATAAAATGGGACTACTACCACATATGACACCTGGCTCACAGGGCCAACTAAGAACATCAAATGAATATACCTAGAGTGCTATTTAAATATTGGTGATGATTATCTTATATTTACATAAAATAACAACAACTTATATGGTATATCATATAATACATTATATGTTACAAAGAAGAAAGGCAGCATGGCATAGTTGATGACAGCTGGCTTCAGAGCCAAGAAGTTGTGTATTCAAGCCATAACTGCCACATAGTCTTGGACAAAATACAATCCCTGCATGCCCCAGGTAGCTGGATAGAACAGTGAATAGAACACTGTGCCTAGAATGAGGAAGACTTGATGTCAACCCTAGTCTCAAACACTTACTATGTGACCTAGGCACACAGCAACTAACTTCTACCTGTCTCAGTTTCCCTATCTGTAAAATAAGATATTAAGTTGCTATAAGGATCAAATGAAATGATATTTGTAATTTGTTGTTGGGTCATCTCAGTCATGTCTGATTTTTTTGTGACCCCATCTGGGATTTTCTGAACAAGTATACTGAAGTAGTTTGCCATTTTCTTCTCATTTTACAGATGAGGAAATTGAAGCAAACAGAACTAAATGACTGTCTGGGGTTACACACCTAATAAGTGTCTGAGGCTCTATTCAACACACCTTCAGCATTTCACCTTGATACTTACATTAATTATCTACTTACATTAATCCCCCAATCTTCAATACTTACTACATGTAAGATTTGAACTCATGATTCTGAGTCCAGTGGTCTATATACCAAAGTTTAACTCTCCTAAACTGAGCTGTAGTCCCATCTCTGCTATATCCTGGCTTTGTAACTCTGGATAGGTCATGCAGCTTCTCAGCACGTCCAGGATCCAAGAAAATCTCTCAGACTCTACGTTGAATAGAAAGTGCTGACCTACAGTGGCCAAAGCTTCCTCTACTGATGAAATCACAGGTTCCATCCAAAATTTATTTTCTATATTACATTTTGCTTCTCAATGATAAACTCCTGAAAGGCAGAAAACATGTCTTATACGTCTTTTCCTTCATTGCCCTGAATACAAGTCTCTTAATACTTCAAGAACCATGTTGAATCATACAACACACATCATATAAGCACATCCAGAACAACCAAGAGTAACCATGAATCTATCAACTCAGAATTCTTACAGGTCTTTCTGCTAGCTTTGCCCACAAGAAAAACCAGAATTGAGGCGAAAGATTGGACCAGATGTTGCCTAAAATCCTTCTAGCTACATGATTCTATCAAAATAGATAAGATTAAATGATATAAATGCTGATGAGATGGAGAAAAATGGAGTTATGGGAAATTAGGTTGGGTTAATCTAGGAAGACTTTTTGGAGGAAGTGAGTTTGGGGATTTCCAAACTTTCCACAGCTATTTTTGAATTCTGATGTTGAATTAATACTCCCCCTCTATCTCTTTCATCTCCCAAATCTGACAGGCTATCACCTTCATTCACAAGATTTTTCAAAGATAATTTAGCAGAAAGAGAGCTAGGTAATTCCCCAAGTGCCTTAGAAAATACAAGATCTAAACAAGCTTATTGGACACATATTTTCTACTCATTCAATAGATTGAAAAAAAAAAAAAAAAAAAAACAACAACCCACAAAGTCTTCACCACTTCCTACCTCTGAGCATTTCTATACACATCCAAATTTTATCTATTCTCCATAATTTAGCTCATCTACTCTTTCCACTATGAACCTTAGCTAGCCCATTCCACCCAGTGATCTTGGGCCCTCTACTTCACTATAGAAGCCTGTCAATGCCCCTCATCTAGCACATACATATACCCCACTTTGTATAATTTTTTTCATTATACATACATACATATATATGTGTGTATGTATATACATATATATACATACATACAGGGCATATATGATCATCCCCATTTTATAGATGAGAAAGCTAAGATTCAGAAAAGATAAACCACTTATCCAAGTCAGCTGTCAGGATGTCATGCTTCAATCAGCTGTCTTTTTAAAATGCCCCTCCTTCCCCTACAAGCAGCAGCCTTGTTCCCCTTCCCTTCTCTCTCCACCCTCCCCCACAATCCTACCATCAACATGATGGACAGAGAAGTCCTTCTCTTCTACAAGGCGGAGATGACTTATGTCTGGGTGGTCCTCACAGTAGAGTGCCCAACCCAAAGCCAAGGACAATTAGGGGCTTTACTATGCTAAGGCAATGGCATCAGTTCTATGAAATTCTGTCCAATTTAAGCCTGGATCTTGCTTAGAGACATATACTCTGGATTTTTCCACTGGGCAGATTCCAAGCACTTGGACTCAGTCAGAAGGAGGACACAGTTCTGACACTGTGGATAAGGAAAGGTGGGCACTCTCGAGGGTTGGCAAAGCAAACTGAACTTCATTTTTTTTCCAAAGCCATTGCCATCTCTCTCTCTCTCTCCAGCATTTTACACCCTTCCACTGGTTTTCGGCAAGCTTCTTAGGAATCAGAATAATTTCCAAAAAATAAGCAAGCCTGGACCCTAAATTTGTCAGAACTGTCTGGCATAGTCATACCTACCATCAGATTTTAAGCACCATGAATAAAAGACATAGTGTCTGACTTCATCACTCCAATCTCAGAAGTATCCAATACACTGATCTAGCAAACAACAAGCCTGGTGGCTTTTCTTGTATTATCATATATTTATTATAGAAATTTGATGAATAAAGAGCCCCTACTCCCCACAGAGAAAGTCACAAGAAGTTTTAAGAAATATTCTCAAAATCAACTTTATATTACACATTTATGAGCCCAAAAGTTTCTCAGGGCAGCTAGGTGGAGCAGTAGAGTACCTGGTCTAGAGTCAGGAAGACTCATCTTCCTGTGTTCAAATCTGCTTCAGATTACTAGCTGTGTGACGTTGGACAAGTCACCACCCTTTCTGCTTCAGTTTTCTCATCTACAAAATGAGTTGGAGAAGGAAATGGCAAACTACTCTGGTATCTTTGCCAAGAAAACCCCAAATAGGGTCATAGATTGAAACAACCTTAACAATAATACAAGAAACAAATTAAGTAGAAGGCCCCTGCCCTTATTTTTACCATCTAGTTGGAAAAAAGAACACATATATGAGAGAGATCAAATAGGAACTAAGGAAAACTTCATGGGGCATAGGCCATGCATGTTTTTGTCTCTCTGTCTTAACTCTAATATTAATTAAGTTCCTTCAGAGCAAGAATAGTAGCTTATACTTCTGTATCTTCTCTTCCCCACACCCAACCAGAACACTCCTACTAGTCAGCATCATTATGGAGATGTGAATATTTGAAGAAAAGAGAATGAATATTTATGTAAGGAATGGAAAATCGGAGACAGAAAGAGAGCAAGATGGACTGAAGACACAGACTAGGACAATATAGAAAATCAACCCAATATTATTCAAAAGGGAAAACAATGATTTCATTCAGGGAGATCTTGGATATAAAGGACTTAGGCTCCAGCCTTGGTTCTATCCTAACTAAATTTGGAACCTCAGACACATCATTCACTTCTAAGGTCATTTTGTTTTCATATGTAAAACTGAGTGTTAATAGGTTAAACCAAGAATTCCTGAACTTTTGTCTCTGAACCTTCTGGCAATCTGTTCAAGTGTCTAGATCCATCAGAATAAACTTTTCAAGTCTCTAAAAGTAAAATATGTAGAGTTACAAAAGAAACCATTGATACTGAAATACAGTTATGAAAAAAATTTTAATTCATAGATTTTGGGTCAAGTATCTTTGGATGAAATTTTTTCTTTTTTTTTAGGTGTCTTTTTTTAATTAAAGATTTTTATTTATAAAACATGCATGGGTAATTTTTCAACACTGACCCTTGCAAAACCTTCTGTTCCAAATTTTCCCCTCCTTCCCTCATTCCCTCCCCTAGATGGCAGGTAGTCCAATACATGTTAAATATGTTAAAACATATGTTAAATCCAATATATGTATACATATTTATACAGTTATCTTGCTGCACAAGAAAAATCGGATCAAGAAGGAAAAAAAAAAACCTGAGAAAGAAAACAAAATGCAAGCAAACAACAACAGAAAGTGTGAAAATGCTATGTTGTGGTCCACACGCAGTTCCCACAAGCCTCTCCCTGGGTGTATATGGCTTTCTTCATCACTGAACAACTGGAACTGGTTTGAATCATCTCATTGTTGAAGAGAGCCATACTTTGGACTAAATTTCAAAAAATCTCTTCCAATTAAAAAAATCTCATCAATCAATTCTAGAAAAGGCCTTAGAGATTTTTGAGTCCAGTTCCCCACATTTTAGAGATTGAAGAATCCTAATAGCTAAAAAGAGGAAATGAACTTTTTAGAGTTACATTGAAAGTTAGTGGTAGTCAAGATTTGAATTCAGATCATCTAAATCCAAAACAAACAACTCTTTCCACTTCTCTATACTACCTCCTAAATTATTTCTTATAACCCAGGGGATTCATATCATTGTACAGTCATGTATGGCTCTTAGTTACTCCATTCAGGGTTTTCTTGGCAAAGATACTAGAATGGCTTGCCTTTTCCTTCTCCAGCTCATTTTACTGATGACGAACTCAGGCAAAAAGAATAAGTGACTTGGCTACAGTCACACAGCCAGTAAGTGTCTGAGGTCTGATTTGAGATCAGGTACTCCTGACGCCAGGGCTGATACTCCATCCAACTGCCTATCCCATATGTATTTATATACATTCTCCAACCTTTCTCTCCCTCTCCCTCCCTCCCTCCCTCCCCCTCCCCCTCCCCCCCTCTTCCTCTCCCTCTCCCTCTCTCTCTCTCTCTGTCTCTCTGTCTCTCTCTGTCTCTCTCTCTCTGTCTCTCTCTCTCTGTCTCTCTCTCTGTCTCTCTCTCTCTCTCTCTCTCTCTCGCCTTCCCCCCCTCCATTCCCCTTCTGCCTCCCTCCCATTTTGCTTTCAAAATAATTGACCTGTCTTGTACTTCTGGCTTTTTGTCTTTAGATAGATGAGTAAAGAGTAGCTGCCTTTTGATGAATTGCATGTTGAATGAGGAGAGGGCTTCTTATGCTAATGGAGATGAGGAGATGGGAGGTGAGACTAGGACACCAGCTTGAATCCAGCTTCCCCTTCCGGTTTTGGGTAATGACTTTAGCAATCAGAAGTGGCTGCTCCCAGCATGCAGGGTATGAGATGCCACAGTAAGCTGCACACAAGGTCACACGAAGTTCAGCTCCAAAGTTTTCTCAGCCCAGTGGGTTTTACTCATCCTGTGAATATGAAAGACTACATATGCATGCATGTGAATACATCATAAAATAATTCCATGTCTCTTACCTAATTTTCTTTGCCTAGTATTAACATTCCTCATCACTACTACTGGTGAAATTAGACATTTTACCCACTAAAAGGCAGGGTTAAAAAAAAGATCGGAGCACATTCCAATACTTTGAAGGAATTTCCAGGAAATGTTTCATGTCCAGTCATCAAGAAATAAGAGAATGTTAGCAGCAGAGCAGACTTTAGAGACCATTTAGTCTAGGTTAAACCTCCTTATATTTAAAAATAAATACACAAATAAGAATTTAGAATGAATTAATAATTGAGAAAAAACTGAGGGGCAAAGGGGTAAAAGGTAATGTCTAGGTTCACACAGCTTCAAGTGAAGTCAAAAACTCAATTTTCTAAGACCCTTGAAAAAGACATTTTCTGATACAGATTCATATATGAAGCAATTTTATACATTAAAAAACTTATTCCAGTGACACAGTCTATAACTGATAAGTCCTACAGAGTTGCCGGGAACACTAAGGGGTGTAGGTATGGTGGTGGTGGTAGTAGTAGTAGTACTAGTAGTAGTAGTAGTAGTAGTAGCTGCAGCAGCAGCAATATCTACCATTCAAGTGTTTTAAGGGTTGAAAAGGGCTTTACATAAATCATCTCATTTGGATCTTCACAACCTGTAATGCAAGTGAGGTAACACACCTATTATACAGATTTGAGGCCAACACATTATATACACCGTACCACCTAATAGTCTATGGTCACACAGTTTTTATAAGTGTTAGAGATGAGATTTGAAATCAGATTTAATTCCAATCCAGTCCTCTACTCATGCTAAACTGCCTCTTGAAAGATTTTCTCACACAGGGAATTTATGATAGAAAGTAAGACTTGCAATAAATTAGTCTGGGAATTCTCTAATTGTAAAATATACCTATATGTACAGATTGACCCATTTAAAGTAGCCTAATTTTAAGTATGCCCTGATTTTTGTAACATAGTTAAAGTTCAAACCAAACTAATGAGATCACGATTTTTTTAGGGCAGTTTAGTGGATTGAGCACCAGGTTTACAGTCAGAAAAACCTGAGTTTGAATATAGCCACTTAATAACTACATGACTTTGGACAAGTCACCAATATCTAATAGCCTCAAATTCCTCAAAAGGGCCAAATAAGGTAATATTTGTAAAGTACTTGGCACAGTGCCTTAAACACGGTAAGTGCTCTATAAATTCTAGCTATAGGGAAGAGTAAAATAATTTTTCAAAGAATAATAAGAAAGACCCTAGACCAAGAATCAAGAGATTGGCAATCCTGTCTCACTCGCTACTTCTATAACATTGGATAAATATAAACTCTGGATTTTTGTTTTCTCACTTTGAAAATAATAAGGCTTAAACTATATCTCCAAGGTTCCACCAAAATCAAAAATTCAATTTCAAATTGTAAATATAAGCAAGCATAGAAATACAACTTGAATTACTTTATCTGGACACCACCCATGTGTGAAAATGTTTATTATATTATTGAAAACTTTTCTGGAAAGGTCACAGAGGAGCATCTCTATAGACCATTCATAATGAGGTCAGCTGTAAGTGCACCTCAATCTATCTTTTCTTCCCACATTAAGGCCATCAATCAAGGGTGCAATTCTAAAAGCCCAAATCTGCAAAGTATGTTTGGATCAAGTTACCACCACTTTATTAGTTTTCATTCTCAGGGGAGAAATTGAAGTTTTTACTTACTGATGTACCTTTCAGAAAGTAAAGCTGTCATTTTCAATAAACTAATTCTTAGGTTACAAATTCTCTGAGGCATCCACAGACCAAATGCTCTATTTGGAAAAACTAGTCCATGGAAGGGAGGATCTACTTAACTCTCCATGCCAGATCAGAGCTGCTATTAAGTCCCTCAGTGATTTGTGGCAGCTGGGGGATGGGTTGCAGACAAAAGCCACAGACCATAATAATAACGCAAACTTACCTCATTTTCAACCAATGCCGATACCTCCTCCCCACCCTCAACTTTAAAAACCAAAAAGAATTGCTCACAAAGACTGACTCTCCCCTCAAGATGCAGTATGGTCAAATGGAAAGACAGAGTACCCTGGATTTGGAACCTAAAGACCCAGAATCTTGATTCTACCACTTTCTCTTCACATCAGTGGTGTCAGACTCAAATAGAAACAGAGCCACTGATCTGTACTGAAGCAGTTGCATATTGACTTAGTTTTCAAATGTAATGTTATTAAAGAATTTTTTGTTATTATTGTTGTTTAGTCATTTTAGTCATGTCCAACTCCTCATGTCCCCATTTGGAGTTTTCTTGGCAAAGACACTGGAGGGGTTTCCTTCTCCAGCTTATTCTACAGATGAGGAAACTGAGGCAAATTGGGTTAAGGGACTTGCTCAGGTTAAGGACAGCTAGTGTCTGAGGCTGGAATTGAACTCAGGAAGATGAATCTTCCTGACTCCAGGACCAGCACTTTATCCACTTTGTGAGCACTCTCTCTCTCTGTCTCCCTTTCCCTCTCTCTCTCTCTCTCTCTCTCTCTCTCTCTCTCTCTCTCTCTCTCTCTCTCTCTCTCTGTGTGTGTGTGTGTCTCTGTCTCTGTGTCTCTGTGTCTCTCTGTCTGTCTCTCTCTCCCTCCCTCCTCTTCCTTCCCTCCCTCTCCATACATACATATATAGTGTCAAGTGTCAGGCACTTAAGCAGCTAGGTGGCATGGTAGATAGAATCCTCCACCTAGAGTCAGAAGATCTAAGTTCAAATCTAGACATCCACATGTTTTATTGAATTTTTATTTATTCAGTTACATATTTCCCAGTTGTGTCTTAATCTGTTCCCCTTGCTCTGGGGAGAGATGAAGGCACCATGGACTTGACATCTTGGACCTATATTAGGCTGGACAAGCAACAACCTCTCTGCACCTTGATATCCTCAGCTACAAAAAAAGAGGGGGGGTCTCTTTGGGCTCTAAATCTATGATCCATAATATAATGACTCCCTTTCCTGACTGAGGCCCAGGGTAAGGGGCAATCTCTGCCAAAAAAAAAAAAAAAACTATAATAGCATGAAATAACACTGGAGAGGGGGAAGAAAGAGAAATGAGGAACAGCCTGCATAGATTTCAAAAAGAATCATCATTGTTACAATGGAAAAAACACTGGCTCTGGTATCAGATGAGATGGGTTCAAATATCACTTCTGATGTTTAGTCATTGGGCATATCACAACTTTTCTGGGGTTTCAGTTCTCTCATCCAGAAATGAAGGGGGTGGACTAGATAGCTTCTAAGGTCCTTTTCCTGCCCTCTGTCTGTCTCTGTCTCTGTCTGTCTCTCTGTCTCTCTCCACCGTTCTCACTCTCCTTCTAATTTGATAATTAGAGTCTGTGCTTTGAATCTAACAAAGAGACTCCGGGCCCCCTGATGAACTTTACCCTTCCTATCCTTTAAAGCAAATCCCTATATTCTCTTGTAGCTTGCTTGGCAAAGGGTTCTTAAAAAGAAACTGAGGATAGAACATTGGAAACAATGTGCCTTCCTAGTGATGCTTATGGCAGTGCTGAACCCACCCAAGGTAAGCAAGCAAAAGACGCTACTGTTACCATGTCAGTACTGGCAGAATCACTCACGGCAGCTGGTACTTTAAATCCCCAGCTGTGGTATTAGGTGGAGAGAATTTCCGGCTCACCAATGCCCCACAACATAAACGACATTCTGTTTCCCCTCTCCCAGGCTCTGACTGTGAGGAAACCCTCTGTGGCTTTTTCCCCTTCTCTTGAGATGCCAAAATCCATCACCAACACAAGAAACTCCTTCTGCTACCGGGGTGACTAACATTTATCATTTGTATATAAAGTAGCCATTATTCAAGCACATGAAAATTCCACCCACAGCAAGCCCCACAAATTAAACAAACGCCCTTCTCCAAGCTGCAGCATGCCTCTGCATTCCATAGCTCTGAAGAAGAGTCCCCTTTCAGTCAATACTGCTTTTTTCCTTTGCCTGTTACTTTCTTAAAGGCCTGGCTCCCCATCGCTTACAGATTAAAATTCAAAACTCTTATTGCATCATTTTAAGACCTTCCACTATCTGGCCCCAATCTCTCTCACTACACAAACCAATCTGGACTATATGGAGAATATCCTCATGTTCATGCTTTTGTCCTTTCCAGATAACCCAACCCCCTCCACCCCTTTACTCAGAATAGCCTCCTCACTCTTGAGAACCACAAAATCAGAGTTCAAAGGGAAATCTCAGTCCATTCAAATTCCACCTCATCATTCAAAGACCAATACTTCAGGGATTCTTCCAGAACTACCTGAGCTCAAAATCATCTCTCTACCATGAATTTATTATAGTAAAATCACGTTACGTCAACACCCTTGCAAGTTTTCAAAGCTGTATCTTACTTCTCTTTGTCTCCCCTAGCACAGTTCCCTGTATATAGAATTTGTTTTCAAATTTAAATTTTTATTAATTTTTATATCACTTTTACTTTCCATTAGACCCCTCCCCCACCTACTCCAGAAGAGCCAGGCATCCTTTCAGAAAAGAACAAAAATAGAGGACAAAAACGATTCCACAGGATGAATATATTGGCCACTGTCATAAAGAGAATGTGCCATACCCACAGTCAGCCCAACTCTAAAAGAAGGGAAGGAGATGCATTCTTATATTTCTTCTTTAGGGATAAACTTGAGTTGTTAGAATTTCATAACATTCAATTGTTGTTCTTTCCATTTACAATGTATATTGTTCTTCTGGTCTTGATTCAGTTTGCCTGTCTTTCATTCTTTCTCTATATGATAGTATATTCTTAGTATTTATTGAATGAAACAGTGAAATATTTCTTCTTTCATTTAATTTTCCCATTTCATCTAATGTAAAACAAATACTAGATCCCTCTTATAGCTATAGAAATTATGACCCAGAGAAGTTAAGTGACTTGACCTAAAGTCATATACCTCTAAGTAGAAATAACAGATTTTTAGAGCTGGAAAGGATAGGAGGGATATTAGAACTCAGACTAGAATTTCTAATTGCTAACAAATGTTATTGATTTATACTACCCTATACAAATAATGTTACTGTGATATTACTCAAGATGTTTCTCTCATTGAATGACACTACAAGAGTTGATATATAATTATTTGAATAATAATCTTTCTAAACTAGAGATAGTCCTAAGACTTCTGGGGAGTCACTTTCCTCAGAAAGATATTGTTAAACTGATGAAGCAAAATCCAATTTTCATATAAGAACCATGTAATAACTGGAGATTACTTTCCTTAACCAAGGACATATTACCCAACACTATATTTAATCAACTGTAATATAGGATATATCTTTCTAGAGCAGTGGTAACAAACTCAGATAGAAAAAGGGACCACCAAACCTTATGTTAGGATCTCTGTGGGCTGTATATTGATTTAATTTTTTTTAATGTTATCTATATTTTATGTACTTTTATTTATCTTTACAAATAATTCCCAGTTACATGTTAATAGAATTCAACATTCTAGGGAGTATTATGGGCCACAAATGGCCTAAGTGTAAGGCTGCTTATTTGACCCCTCTGTTCTAGAAAATACACAGAAAATAGGAAGTAAATATTATGCTTTGAAATACATACATACATGTATATATATATATATATATACATACATACACACACACACACATAAAATAATTAGAAGGGACAATATAGTAAGAAATCCCAAAACTATACATAATAAGATAGGATATCAAAGTTTAAAATATAAAGTCATCATCTTCTAATTTTGGAATTCCTGCCTTAGTTTAATTATAGTTAATCACAAATAGAAAGATTCACCCAATCAAGATCAGGGAATTTAGAAGTTCTACTTTCTTGCAGATTTTAGTAGGCATCAATAAAGAGAATGGGAGTAGGGGAAAAGATTTATGGTCATTTGATAGGTTTCTGATAAATTGATCTAGGAGCATCTGTTTTACCACTTCCTTTTCCTGTTGCAAATTTCCCTGTTACAAGAATGTGGAGCACAGATAAAGTTGCTAGTCTTTCTAAAATCTTTCTGCTTTCTTGAACTGCCACCTCATCAACGTTAGAAGTTTTTTCTTGCATCCTGTCATATAAGGCATATTTGTCCTCAAAAACATACAAACTAACCTTTACTTGCACTTCATTTCATCCTTTGATCCCTCATTACATTGCTGCTCAATCTCTTTGGACTGGTGCCTGAATAGTGCCTGAATTTGCAATTCACAGTTATAGGACATAGAGCTCTGGTTGAGCCTCCTCCCCCTCCCTCGGGCCAATTATAAGTGGAGGAAATACTGCTCAAAAAGATAAACTGGATGGAGACTTCCCCTAGTCTCTAGTAACCAAGACACACACCAGCCTGCAACTTTACAATACTCCTTGTCAGATCAGTAATGAAAGGCATGTGAGCATCTTGTTGGCACTGTGATGTGCTGGCTGCTCCTTAGGAGTTATGCTAATCTTCTGGATTACTCTGAAGATAAAATTATTCTCTGTCAGCACAAAAATGATATTGACCTCTTCAGAGCAAAGCTTCTGTAAACTGCCTTGCAGCTGATAAAGGGGAATCCCAAAGGGTGTTTAGGGAGCTCTCTGGGCTAACATTTTTAGTGTTGGATACTTCACTCTCTCCCACCATCTGGAGAAGGCAGATTGATTGTTAAAAGACTTTCTGATGGATTAAAAATCCAGGAACATGTCTTCAGGTTCTGGCTCCTCTTTTCCACCCCATCTCTAACTGAGTCTATGTAATTAGGTATAAAGTTCTAACTCCACTATTTACTAGTTATGTGGTGTTTGGGTGAGCTGTTTTTCTCTAGATTTTTTACTCATCGGTAGAAAAGGGGGGCTGAATTAGATGACATTATAAGATCACTTCCCAGGTGACAGTATCTTCCCTATTACTCGGTAAATGCTTTGAATTTATTTTTTTGTTTACATATTATTTTCCTCTCCCCCATCCCTATAAACTAGAATGTAAATTCCCTGAAAGCTGAGGCTATTCCCTTTTGTTTTCTGTTTTTGTATCCCAAGTGCCTAGTACATAGTAGATGCTTAATAAAGACATAACTGAACAAACCTCAGTTTCCCCATCTAAGAGGTGTGATTAAAATCCCTGTGACTGTAATATAAGAAAAAAATGTTGTGCTTTAAAGTAATCCCCTAATTTTCTAAAGGAACAGCTTCAGAGCAAGGTAGTAACTCAGGATTCAGTCTGATCCTGAATCCACAAAAATCAAAGTTTTTCCTATCTCAGCCACCAGAGGCATTTCTTTGTAGTTATGGTTTGTACATGGAAAGACAGTCAAATGCTGATGAATTGGAACAAGAAAAAACTTGACCTACAATGAGACCTAAATATCTGTACCATTTGGGCCCAGAGATCATTAGGTCATCAAGAAGAAAAAAGTCCCTACATGCACCAAAATTTGGAGCAGACGTTTTTTTGTGGTAGCAAAAAATTGGAAGCAAAGTAGGTAGTCATCAATTGGGAAATGATTAAACAAACTGTGGTACATACATGTAATGGAATATTACTGTTCTGTAAGGTTACAAATATTATGAACACAGAGAAACAAGGAAGGATCTACATTGAATTAGTGCAGAATGAAGTAAGAAGAGCAAAAAAAACCGCAGTAACTACAATATAAATGGAAAGAACAACCCTTCCAAATAATCAAAAGTGAATACCACAAAATTACCAAGCATGAACATGGCTCCAAAAAAGAAATATGAAAAGAAACAGGTATAATATATTTGCACATATTTTCAGATGTTCCAATGTATTACCAGTTTTTATGTTTTTCTTTTATTTCATTTAAAATATTATTTATTAGATGGGATGATTCTTTGAGAGAGGGAAGGATGCTGGAGAAAAATTTTGCTGAGTCAAAAGATACTAATGAATATTTTATCAAAAACCTTGATCCTGGAGAATCGATGCTAAAATATACTTCCCTCCTCCTCTCAGAAAAGAGGCAGGTGGCTCTGAAGAATTTTGGTATACTGATTAGGGTGCAAAAACAAAACAAATAATAATTTTTAAAGAGCTTTTACTTTATTAACCATTTAAAAATAATTCTTTAAAATTTTAAAAATAACTAAATTGAAAACAATTTTTAAAGAATTTTATTTTATCAACCACTTAAAATAATTTAAAATTTAAAAATAATTAAGTTACAAACAATTTTTCGAGAGTTTTTACTTTATCAACCATTTTTTAAAAAAAGATTAAAAAAGGGAAATGAAGAACCATTTAATAGGTACTCATGCATGCAAAACATTGAGCCCCTTTAGTGTAGAAACTGAATGAAGAGCTCAGTGTGGTGCTAGCTCCTCACTCTCACTCAGTACAAAGAAAAAGGAACAGAAATGTTAAGTCCAAAAGAAGCCCTGAATCATATCGCAGCAGCTACTGAATGTACTCTGCTCAGGAGAGTGGCAGAACTATTACCTGGCTGATTATCCTACTAGGTGCTACAAAAGGTATTGGCAGCTTTATTCATTTTTGTAAAACTCTTATTTCCCACTGTCTAACACCATGGCCATCTGCCTAGATTTATTGATAGCCTAGTGTGTGCAAGGAACTGCTCTCACTTATTACAGAGGAAAAAAAGGTTATTTAACACAGTAGTCATGGTCTCTTGTCCTCAAAGTGTTTAAAGTCTAGCTTGGAAGATACACAGATGTACCATCCATGACAAGGCAGCAGTGATATTGTATTATAAATTAGATAAATGCTAAATGACTAATAGTATTTTTATTAAAAAAAATTCTTTTGGGGGAAAGGCATCATTATGGAGGAGAGGACTTCAGAAAATGTCTATGTCATTAGCTGAGTCTCCAAGTCTAAGTGGAAATTGGATTGGTGGGAAACAGAGAGAGCAAAGCCCTGGGGATTATAAATCAGAGGTATAAAGGACTCTAAAATGACCTGGTCAAATTCCTCCATTTTAGAAATGAGGAAACCACAGTGGCTAGAGCAGCGACTTGTGGGAAATAAGGCTAAGAAGATTGGCTAAGGAAAAACTATGGCACGCCTTAAATGCCTGTGCATTAGATTTTTATCCTATAGACAATGGAGTATGCCCAATTCTCTTAGTAGTCCAAATCTCCCAACAGCTGAAACAGTCCATGATGCTCAATCCAATTGGACTTAACAGCAGTTGTATAATAGCTAAATTATGGAGAAGTGATCATTCATAGGATAGCCCACGTACAAAAACTCACAAACATGTACACATCAGACTGGCAGGACCGTTGGGTATCTTGGGTAGCTTGAAATTCACATAAACTGAAGGTCTCTGCATTTAAATAATTTCTGCTGCTCAAAAAAAAGTGGGTGTAAGTAAGCCAAGCTTTCAAAAGCGCCACATTTCACACATTTTAAGTGGTTTTTCACACATTTTTAAGTGAGTGTGGGATTGCTATGTGTGAATGCAATTGGGTTTAGAAAGGGGGAAAATAGTGGTTAAACTTGACTGTCTTATGCTTTCTCTCTCTTACACATACACACACAGATAGAGAGAGAGAGAGAGAGAGAGAGAGAGAGAGAGAGAGAGAGAGAGAGAGAGAGAGAGAGAGAGAGAGAATGAGAATGTTCTTCAATAAGTTTCTTCTGGCGCAAGTGCCCTTTCCTGTCTTACACTGTAGCAACCCAACACCAGGGAGATTAGTTCCTGGTTATGAACAAAATTTAAGCTCAGCAACGGTCAATATATTCTCATAGAGTATAGCAACTAAAAGGAAGATCAGGCTTTAGGAGAAAAGGTGCCTCTAGAGATTTCTTTTTTCTCCCACTTATCAAGTAGGAAATCTCATTCCAAAACACTTAACATTAAATGGCTGGCCCCTAAGAAAATTTGCATCAAGTCTGACATAGCTTAGACTAAAAGGAGAATCTATACATATACAGATGGAAGAGAGCAGGAAGGCCAGATGATCTATCTGGTCATCTACCAGAAAACCATGGACTACTGGGGAAGTCATCTTCATGGCTGAAGCACATGTACATCCCAGCCTATGGCTCTGAGATTGTCATGGTTGTATCTCCTTTGTTCTGTAAGAGGACCATGACATCAGGGAAGAGAAACTATGACTTGCAAGTGAATTGTATTTAAGTGAGGGAGGGCTGAGCAAAGTCAGCTGCCTCACTTTCTCTTCCAGAACCATCTGTGTCCAGTGGCCAGATATATAGATCAAGATGATTGGAGATGTTGCTGGATGCAGTGGGAGACCTTGGCCTTCTTTAAGCTAAAGTTTTCTACAGGTCTGAAACCACATGCATTCAATGATTAAGGTTATGTAGCAATTGAAGCAAAGAATCTTCTTTTACCTACAATAACAGCAAACCCTGATTATTAAAACATTTATTTAATATTTAAGTCTTTTGATTTTTGCCTGATATAAAGATGGGAAGGACCTTGATGATCCATTCAGTGTAGTCTCTCTTTTGACAGATGAAGAAACTAGTCTAGAGTAAAGGAAATGACTAAAATGGCACAATTAAATTAGAAGTTCCTTGAGGGCAGGAATGCTATATTTCACTTCTATAAACTTTCACTGCAGAGTGTGTGTGTGTGTGTGTGTGTGTGTGTGTTTTGTGTGTGTAAAATAATCTAATGACTTATACGTGGATTTGTGGCTGGAAGATTATTTAGTCTAAACCTCTTTTTTTCTAGATGATAAACTAAGGCCAAAAGAAATTAAATGGCTTGCACATGGTCACAGAGATATAGTGTCTGGGATAGAATTTAAACCAAGTTCTTCCTGACTCCAAATCTAGCACTTACTGCACCATGCTGACTTGACAGAAGGTATTTCTGTTAAATGGAGACCCAAGTTTCAAGTGCTCAAATTCCTCCTAGACATGTAAAATTCTAGACCCAATAAACAAAGCCTCCCAACCACAACACTAGTAAGTTCCTGAAACCAGTTCATATTTCTATTGTTACCATCTGTCTTTCAGTCTTCCAAAACCCAGGCCAGCATCCCAAATGCTTAGTTAATATAGTCATGAAAAAAAAAGTCTCTAAAATTCTGATTCTTTATCCATAAGAAGGGAAACAGAGATTTTTTTTTTTTTTATCCCTGGTCAAAATAGAGTACCACATAAGTAAGCATTGTGTGTTTTGTTCATTTGTCTTTTTGTTACTGACAGAAATCTATAACAAAGGCAGGAATTTGGGCAGAATATAGAGGGCAACAATCTTGTTTCTGCCTCACTTTTACTGTGGTTCAAATTCATTGGTGTGGCAGACTCAGAAGATTACATGTAGGGAAAGACATGGAAGAAGAGAAATGGAAGATGGATTAGGAGAGAAAATTATGATGCCATAGTTTCACACTCCTATCACTTTTTTTGGTAAAGTCTGCTGAAATTGGTAAGGAGTTTAATGGGAGTCAAAAAAGAATTTCTAACCCTAAGTCAATTGCTGTCTGGGATGAAGGAGCATAATTTCCAGACACAAGAAAAGACTCAGACCTAATCTACAGAAACTGTGACTTACTTTTGTTCTGTATTTCTTTATGCATATGTGGTGACTTCATCATGCATCGGCTGCCCTACCTGATTTCAACTCTATATTGCAATATGCCTCCACCTTCTGGTATGTGTGTGGTAAGGACCACCCTGCCTGCTTTCCTGATTCCTTTTGTGTACTGTCTCCCCTTTAGACTGTAAACTCCCTAAAAGTAGTAGTAGAGCTTAGTACAGTGCTTGTCTATATTAAGCACTTAATAAACGCATGTTTATTGACTGGATTGGCTTGTGATTTATAGTCTCTGACTACCTAAAGATAAATCAGACTACCTTTATCAGTGAAAAGTTTTCTAGGATCTATCTTCTAGCAGACAGGACCAGGTAATCTCAAAGAAAGAATATCCACAATCTGGTAGCAGAGATAAGCTCAGCCCACATGTACCCATGGATGTTTAGAAGTGACCCCTAAAGTAATACATCACAGAGGTGATTAGTAAGTACCTAGCAATAATCACAACACTGGTAGTGAACAGAGAAGATGTCCAGCACAGCAGTGTTATAATATTGGAGGACTTCAGCAACTCTGCAATATGAGAAGTTTAAGTTGCCATGTTCACATACCTTCTTTGTGTACCACCTTTACCACATGAGTATCTGACATGTGCTTCTTCATTTGTTCTCTGACAATAGTTGTTCCTATATGTATAGTCTCCTTGTGGGATCACTAATCATGTGTTCTACACATATATCATTTGTGCATGCTCACTGATCACATGTTCTCTATAAGTGTGCTCATCCCATTGGTCAACCTGTGGGACAACATACTCTATGTGTACATGAAAGGAATCTTGCATTTTCTTCACTATACTGTTCAAATAAATGTTTGAACTAGTATGTCCTCTTGCTGATAAAAGTATATACACTGGTTGAAGGGGTTGTCTTAAACCTTGAATAGTTTTTTTGAGGGACACTCACGTGAAAGGAATGCCCCAAGGCTTAAAATTCAGATTGCTTTAAGAATTAAAAAGCACACATTTAATTCAATTAACAGTTTAACTGACCTGAAACTACTTCACCTTCTATTTACACTCACTAGAAAATTATAAGACAACTAAGCGCACAACAGATAGAGTGCTGGGTCTAAGACTCAGGAAGACCCGAGTTCAAAACAGGATTCTGATACTTATTAGCTTTGTGGCCCTATTTAGTTACCTCTATATGCTATAAAAAGAGCTGGAAAAGAAAACAGCAAAACATTACAGTGTCTTTGACAAGAAAACCCCAAATGGGGGCACAAAGAGTCAGACGCAGCTGAAAGATGACTAAACAACAACAAAATTATCCTACAGTACTAAGGAAGAGAGAAGAAATTATGTTTCACACAGAACTACAAAGAGAAACAGAGATATTAACACTAACATTTCAGACCTTCCTCTAACACCCAAGCATTTAAACAGGTCATTGACTTCTATTCACCTAATTTCTGGACCACAAATGTTTTTCCAAGCTATAGTTTCATTGAGGGTCTGACAGAGCCAACAGTATTTGAAACTACACTAAGTCCACATCAAGTATTGAAAGACTTCTCATTCCTTTCAATGTCAGATGTTCACAGTCATTTAAAAAAATAATAGTGTCACATGGTAGGCCTTGCATTAAACACCAAATATGTCTATTTATACACAATTAGTTCCTTTTGAAGGATGTTGAAAATCAGTAGTACAAGAAGTATTCAAGATGAACACACACAGACACATGGCAGAAACCAAATATTTCTTCTGAAGAACTGTGGGGCCCTCTAGTAAGGGGACAAGAGAGTTCACTTTTCAGCAACTGTGGCAGTATGAGACACACATGCTCCCAGTGCACTGAAAGCCAGCGAGGACAGGAAGCAGAAAATGCCAATTGAAATGAAATAAGATGTTCTGACTTCATTAATCCAAACTCCATTCATTCAGAATCTGGATTGAAGGAAAAAGTCCAAAATGTGCTCGACCTCTGTGAATTTTCAGGATCATCAATAAAAAAGAATGTCATATTCCTCTCTTATTCCCCCAACTAAATCAAACCAAAGGCTCCACAAATTAAAGATCTCTTCAAGAGGTTTGAAATTTCTGGGCCCAGAAACAAATTCTCACAAATTAAAGGACTTTTAAATTGATGACATATTATTCTGTGCCATAGATCTACATTCTACAACTTTGTGGATATAAAATGTTCCTAGTATTCTGTTTTAAATGATGCGGGAGGCAGGCACAAAGCTGAATTATTTACTTTTTATATACTTTTATATATTTATATACTTTTATGGGGCTTAGAGTTTAAAATAGGTAGAAAGATGCTACAAAAATAATTATAGTACAAAATGAAAATGTGATTTATGATATACATTGATATTACAAGTAGTGTGAAGAACAAGAGATTATTTCTGGGTAAGATTAGAAAATATTTCCTAGAGTAAGGAAGGGTACCAAAACATAGCTTTGAAAGACTGGTAGGATTTCAATGGGCATAGATAAAAGGAAGGAATATATTCCAGGACAAAAAGGTTAATTTCAGCAAAGGTTTGGAGGCAGGCCAGTGGAGGGCAAAATTTAGTTAAGTAACCTGGTCTGGCCAATTTAGGGCAGTGTTTGTGTTGGGAAATAATGTGAAATGAACTGGAAAGTTATTTGGGACCAAGACATGAAGAAATTTGAATACTGGGCATCAAAGTCTGAAATCTATTCTGTAAATAGTTGAAAGCCTGGGCAAAGGTGTTGAGGCTAGAACGATACAGAAAACAAAAAGGAAATAATTACAGTAATTTGGATGAAGGATAACCAAACCTGTAACTGTCACTGGGAATGGGAAGAAAGGGATATATATATATATATATATAATAAGACAGAATAAGTAATTAACTGTGGGGAGTGAGTGAGAGAGAAAGGTAAAAAAAACTGGTTGACTGCAAGAGGGTGGTGCTAACATAGCTTTGACAATCTAGAAAGTCCCAGATTTATAAGCCTCTTACCTATAATAAACCCTACATTTAACATCCCTCCTCCCAGATGAGTATATTTACTTATCAAAGCCACAATTCCCCTTTGCTTCTTCTCCTTCTCCCTATACCACTGCTTCCTCTGGTGATGTCCAAGACCTTTACTTTCTATCTTCCTGCTCTATTGATTACTTCCACAGAAGCCTTAGGAGTCTCATTTTTCTATGGCACCCCCATGAATGATATGGTTGAAGGAGGAGTTCCCAAGATCACTGCCAACTACTATTAGTGGATATGTGTTCCTTGAATTCAAAATGAGTTTTCCCTCAAAGCAAAAGTATAAAGGATGATGAAGTTCTGTGGGACTATAGATATTAATTTAAGTACATTTTGGGTTGAATCAGTTCCTATGTTGGCTTGGGAAACATTTTTTAAAATAATGCTTTTTTCAAAAAGTAAATTTGTTTCAAGTTTCAAGCAACTGATTTACATACTAACTTTTGGAATATGGAGGAGGAAGAGAAAAAAGGAAGAGGAAAAAAAAGGAGAAAAAAAGGAAAGCATTTATATAATGCTTTGAGATTTGCAAAATGCTTCACATATGTTATTCATATTTATAAGAAGTTACCTGTACAGATATTTATCCTTGCTGCTCCATTTGAAAGTAATTTCTTTCAACATATTCAAGAATTCTTTTTTCTTTCTACTGTCAGACTATCCCCTTTTGCCTTTTAACAAAAATCCAATAAACTAAGTCTCGAAATATCTACTTCACATCTTCTTTAAGGTAAGTAGTAATCAATAATGGATGAGTATTAACACATGTTACTTATAGGGGTACCTTTTTCCCTTTAAGAACATTTGAGACAGGAAAGTAAATTTCCACAAAGATACATTAGGGGATAAATTTATGAAATGGTTTATAACAGGTTTCCTTTAGCTACTTTGCTCATACATTTAAAATACTTTAATTTACAAAAATCAAATGTACATTTTTAGTAATTTATTTTCTCTACCTTCTAAATTAAGTGAGGTACATCTTTAAGATTTGAGTCCTTGTGTGGATTTCATGAGAAAAGAAAATGGCGGAAAACAATTCTCAGGTCACAGACATGGAAATCAGTTTTGGACACAAGTCCTAGTACCTTGGACATATTACTTACCCTCCCCCCAGTCCCAGCTGCCACATCTGTAAAATGAGAGGTTTGATGACCTTACCAGTACCATTTTACATCCTATCATCCACATCTGTAAAGCATTTAACCACTCTGCTCTGCTCTATCTCCACAGACAAGTAAACTACCATCAACTCACTCGATCACAGTCCATCAGACTGTACTTTTCCCAGGTCACTTAAGGAGCTTAGAAAATGTTCTCCTTCCCCCTCCTCCCAAAAACCCCAAACATCTAATTTGGTGAATTAAAAAAGCACAGTCCACTTAAACAATAGCAATCTGCTTCCCCCTCCTGCCTCCTGCCCCCTTCCTGCCCCTACAGTCAAAGGGAGCCCTCTGAAAAGCTCCATCAAAGTAGCTTGCTCTCCTCTAACTCACGTAACTTGTTTTCCTTAATTAGCTCGCTGTGGCAAAAGAAAAGCATGAGCCCCACCCAAAAAAATGAGCATATCTGAACCTCAGCTATACTTTGTGGTTTGCTTCTGAACTGCTGACGGTTAACCAGAGTGACAAGCCTTGGGACTGGTGAGAGGGAAGCAGTGAATGAGTAAGAGGGCACAGGAGGATTAAGTGGGCCCTGCTTCTCCCTCATCCTCTGAAATTTCTCAGGTTCCAATGCTGGGCCTCTCTGGGACCCCTTATTAATCATAGAAGCAGTAGAAGAAATGGGGGAATAAAAAGTCATGGGAAAGATGCAATTGGAATATGTATGTCTATGTGTCCATGTGTGGGGGATACTGAATTCTATGTCCTTGGGGCTTATTTAACTCAATATCTGACATACAGTAACTATCCCTTAATAAATATTTTATCATCATCGTCATCACCATCGATACAAGGCAGCTGGATTGCCCATTTAGTGGGCAGGCTGCTGAATTTAACTACTCCCTTGTTAAGGAAACCATACCTTCACTTACATCACAACCCTTGCAAGCCCTCTAATGATTAAGTATAGATTTTTGTCTAGTAAGTGTTTTGTCCAGACCAGATATTTCATAGGAGAGTCAAGTCAGGTGACACAGTGGACCGTGTCAGACCTGGAGGTAGACAGAAATCTCGCTGCAGACAATTACTAGCTATGTGACCCAGGGCAAGTCACTTCATCCTGTTTGTCTCAGTTTCCTTATCTATAAAATGAGCTACAGAAGGGAATGGCAAACCACTCAGTATCTTTGCCAAGAAAACCCCAAATGGGGTCATGAAGAATCAGATATGACTGAGATGACTCAACAACAACAAAAGCAACTAAAAACTACCTTTAAAAATGCAGACCAGCAATCTTGTCATTTAGCATCTTCAAGAACTGTCTCTGCACTGAGTGGTTAAGGGACTTGCTCAACATCACACAGCTAGCATCCATCAGGACTCAAACCCATGCCTTCCTGATTTCAATATTGGCCCTCTATCTATCAATTACCCTAATCTGCCACTCAGTTTTAATGTCATGGACTGCAAACCATCATTCTTCCTCTTCATTACCTGACCTGAAGGAGGAATGGGCCACTCTGCTGCCATTTCTCCCTCAATTATTTTCTGCTAAGAAGCTTAGTGATAAAATTCTCTGGGCATGTCTGAATATTCAAAGCTTTTGGTCTGAATGCCATCTTGGTGAAAAGTAATCCATGAAAATGGGTTTCTTTTGCAACCAATCACAGAAGCTTAGGGCTGATGGAGACCTTTGAGACCATCTCTTCCTTTCCTCTTATCTTACACTTAAAGAAACTGAGGTCTGGAGCTGTGATCTGACCATAATCACCCAGCTCACTACTCAGTACCCAACAGTGCAATGCTTTTACTTTGATTACTCTATTCCTCATCCCTCCTATCCTTGGGCTTGCTTGTTACCTCTTTCTCCTCTTCCCACCCCACCCCCACCCATGCTTCTCTTCCATCCATAAAAATTCAATAGTACCACCAAAGAGGACTCTTAAAAAAATAAACAGGAAGGTAAGCTGGGTCTGTTTCCTTCCCCTCTTTAAATGTCTGAGCTGTAACAGGGTAAAAATGCTTCCCTTCATGTTGGTGTTTGTTTATGCTGCCTTGCATTGAGGTTCTAAGATCCAACAAGCAGACACCCAGTCTTTTTAAGATTAGCTTCTGACCAGTGCCTAGTAGGAAAACACAAGCATGTGTTCCCTTAATAAATATTCCTTGATTGTTTATCAGACCCTGATCCTAACTCTGACAAAGCCAGGCTTATTTTAAGGAAGTAGGGTGAGTGTGTATCCAGAGTCAGGAGAAGGGAGTTAAATGTCCACCAACAATCCAGGTTAGCTTAACATCCTTTGATGAGTTTTCTCAGGCCATTATTTCCTTGAGAATGAGCATCACAGTAAGGCTGAGAGTATACTGGTCCAGGAGATAGAAGACTTGGGCCTAGGCCTAAGTCTACCACATAGATAGATAGATACATAGATAGATAGATAGACAGATAGATAGATAAATGGATGGATGGATAGATAGATGGATGACATGTGTATAGATGTGTGCACATATATATATGTATATATATGTATGTATGCACATATTTTTTCCCAGTCTTTTTCTCAGTTGTGTCCAACTCTTTGTGATCTCATTTAGGGTTTTCTTGGCAAAGATATAGGAGTGGTTTGCCATTTCCTTCTCAAGGTCATTTTACAAATTAGTGAAATAAGGCCAAACAAGGTCAAGTAACTCAACCAGTGTCACACAGCTAATAAGTATGTTGGATCAAATTTTAACTCAGGTCTTCCTGACTCCAGGCCTACAACTGTGTTGAGCCACCTAGCCACCTTTGATATGTTTTATATACTTTGACAAATCACTTCATCTCCATAGATTTGTTCCCTCCCATACAAAAATAGGAGTTGTTCTAAATGACCAACAAGGCAGCTATGTGATGCAGTGCTCAAGCCTTGATGTCAAGAAAATCAGAATTAAAATACTGCCTTAAACACTTACTAGCTGTGAGATCCTGGGCAAGGTCCCTTTTTCTCACCTGTAAAATAGGAATAAAAACAACACTGACCTTACTGAGTTGTTGTGAGGGTCAAATAAGTTCACACATGTAAAATACTTTGCAGCCTTAGAGTGCTCTTAAAAAAATTAGTTATGAGGATCTAAACAGTCACTCCCAGAATGAAAGCAATCTGGTCTTTTACACTACTGGTACTTTCTAAGGTGCTTGGAAAGAGAGTGCTTGGAGCAAGAAGACAAGGCTCCACAGAACACGGATGATACATGACTTCAGGAATTCTTCAAGCAAAGCCTACATGATTATTTGTTGGGCATGCTGTCAAGGAGAGATTTGCCCAAGCATGGCAGATATAAGAAAATGATTTCTGAGTGAAGTCAAGGCAACAAGCATTTACTAAGTGTCTACCAAGTGCCAGGCACTGAGACTATGTAAAGAAAGGTCTCTGTTCTCAAAGAGCTCTCTCTATCAGAGGGAGACAAGAGACAAACCACTGTGTGTACACAAGATCCATCCAGGAGAAATGAGTGATCATCTGAATGGAAAGGTGCTGCAATAGAAGAAGACTAGGAAAGGTTTCTTGCAGAACATGAGACTTGACAGAATCTCAGATATGGTGATGAGGAGAAAGAGTTCTAAGCATTGAGCACATCCAGTGAAAACTCCTAGAGAAAAGAGATGAAGTGTCTTGTGCAGATCCTTCCAATTCAGATTCTATCACTCAATTACTTACAACTCTTATCATTCTGTAGAGAACAGAGCCCAACAAGTAATTTTAAGGAGTCTAAATGACTTCTCATGGTTAAAAGACCAGGACAAACCTAACTCCAAGATATCAAGGTACATCAGAGCTCACCACCCAGTCTTCTGACTTAGAGAGAAAATGTCCTAAGGACACATGATTGTTTGCAAAAGATTTAGAAGTTGCCAGGTGGGGCTTGGGCAAACCTGGGCGAGACAGGGTAAGTGAGTGTCAAAACAATTTTTTTTAAGATTTAGAAGTTTTTAAGGATGTCGTGGGTGAGTCTGAGTGATAGGGACAAACCTTGTACCCACATTAAAAACTTTTTAAGATTTATTTTTGAAAAATTTGGAGCGTAATTAATAAGTATAGATACTATCTACTCAAGCTATAAGTCACCCCTTAATACTAAATAAGGGCAATCAGGTGGAATAGTGGATAGAGTGTCAACCCTAAAGTCAGGAAAACTCAACTTCCTGAGTTCAAATCTGGCCTTAGACACTTACTGTGAGACCTTGGGCAAGTCATTTAACCCCATTTATCTTAGTTTCCTCATCTGTAAAATGAGCTAGAGAAGGAAATGGCAAACCACCCCAGTATCACTGCCAATAAAATCCCAAGAATCATGAAGAATCAGACACAAGTGAAAATGACTGAACAACAACAAAAGGTACTAAATAAATGCACAAATAAGAGGCTGGAAAAATCAACTAAGTATACTATTAAGGGATGGCTTCTTCATCAATATCTCCAAATGTCCTATTTCCAAGAAACATCCACCATTTTTGAGTCATTATTTCTGGGTACCTTCATAAATAAATAGAAAGAAGGAAAAGAAGGAAAGAGGGAAGAAGAAGAAGGAAGAGACAGAAAGAAAGGTGAGAAAAAAAAGAATGAAAAGAAGAAAAAGAAGGAAGGCAGGGAAGGAAGGAGGAAAAAAGGAGAAGGAAGGGAAAAAAAGAAAAGGGAGGAAGAAAGTAATGAACAGAAGAAAGAAAAAAACAGAAGAGAGGCAGGAAAGAAGGAAAAAGGACTGTGACTTTATAGGTTTTCCAATAACAAGTATGGCACTTTAGTTAGATGCAACTCACTGGTGGTCTCTCTTAGAGATGAAAGAGAGATTGTAATTCCATCCATACAGGAAACTCCTACATGATGAAACTCCTTCTACCAATGTAGGTCAGTATGTTCACTTCAACTAATAGTCTCGAACGTTATCTAGAGAACGAAAATGTCAAGTGACTGGCCCAGGATCCCATATCAAATAAATGAAAAAAAAAAAAAAAAGAAAAAGAAAACCTGGCTGCTTCCATGGCCAGCTCTTCATCCACTCCCTTACTTTATCTCTCAAAAATAAAGAAATGTTTCCTTGAGACACCTGTTAAGTGTGCACGGCCACATTCCTTCGAGAATGGCACAGTCCAATGTGTTTTCCTAAATGCTTGTAAAGCAGATTTTAAGTAATTATAATCTCCAGATCTTTCCTGAGTACATTAGAATAATGTATATTTATTAAGTTAAAAGCACCAGTCCTGTTACCCACACAATTATCTGCAATCATTACTACTTGCCCGAGCAAGCCTTATGTTCCATGTAATCATATTCCTTCTTGCCTCACCAACCTTCTCCTCGGGGTAGCAATTTTGAGCATAGCTTGAAACAATAAGATCATTTTGTGCTGAGTTCACCTTATGAAAAGAATATCTAAAATGCTCTTTGCTCCACATTGGTGGAGTCTGACGTGCCAGATCCCTCAGGACTCTTAGAGAAAAACCAATCATGAAGTTCAGTGGCTTGCTCTTCTGCCATCAATATTTTCCTACTGTCTCTACAAGACCAGAGTGAGTTTACATATTTTCCAGTAGCTTTAATTTGCCAGGGGCACAATGTCCTCCAGAGCATTTAAAATAGCAGAAGTAAGTGGGGAGGGGCACATAGAAGGGAGGGGCAAACTTTATATAACACCTGTCAAACCTATGCCTAAGTTCAATGTTCACTTCACCAGAATCATTCCAGTCAAATCATTTTACCTTCCCTAAAGCCATGTCATTGCTCAACTGTAGAAGAGCTATCTATTTGTCAAGAGGTTGGTTTTTCAGAAGATGACTTCTTTCCTCCAGCCAGGATTCGGGGCTCTAATTTTCATGCTTGTAAAAGGGACAGGAGAGATGGGATGTAGGAGGTCCCTTCCAGAGCTAACATCCTATGATCTTAAACTTAATGAGCAAGATGGCTGCCTGCATGGAGGCAAATTGCCCAGCTCCCACCTACCTGCTACAAAAAAGCCTACAATTCACACTAAAATGAATAATGACCAATAAATATAATGAGAAACAATAATGATTGATTTCTTCTACCCCAGAACTACATAAAAAGCTAGGCAGGAGCTGATAGACAAAGAGTAAAGGGAATTGACCAAAAAGCCAGTCAATGTACAAGCAAATAAGCTAGGAGCTCTACTAGAAATAGACTAGAGACCCATATACCCTGCAAGGTTTTATGTCCAGAGGCAGTAAGAACAATGGGTTCTCCTGAAAAAAAAAACTTCAGATGGGTCAAAAGGGATGAAGAATGGCAGAAGCAGTGACCAGAACAGGAGAGCTCAAGTAACCAGAGGTTCAGTACTCAAGAGTCCCTTGCCTTCTATCCTGAGGTGCCATTTACAGCCTTGAAGATTCAGCATTCTATACTTCAAAACAAAGGAGGGAGCTATCCTCCAAGACAGAGTTTAATAAAGCAACCCATGTAAGAAAAACCAAATAGGGCCAACTATCATATACAAAAGTACAGCAAGAGACACTGTACAAAGTCCCAGTTCAGGTACAGCTAGACAAATGAATGAACCAAAGAAAACACCAACCAGTATAAAAAACAATTACAGATACATACACGTTATTCCAAAAGAAGAGAGTAATTACACAATTATAAAGCAGAGACTTAAGGAAAAAAAGTGAATTTTCCACAAGAACTACATAAATATCTAGAAGATATAAAGCAAAAGATAAAAAAGGAAATAAAAGCTCTAAAGTAAAGAACTGGAAGGAGAATAAAAAGCTAGAATATAAAGTGGTAACCCTTAACCCAAGTAAAAGACTCTTTAAAAACCAGACTAGAACAAACAAAAAATAATGACTATATAAAGACAGCAAGAAACATTAGAATAAAGATTTTAAAAAGAAGAAAAAGTAAGTTATCTTCTCTGAAAAACAATGGTCAGAAAACACATATAGGAGAAATAATCAAAGAAGAATTGGACCTCTTAAAATCAGAATTTTTTTAAAAAACCAGCACACTTTTCTTTAAGAAATTATAAATGAAGGGACAGCTAGGTGGCAGTGTGGATAGAGCACCAGCCCTGAAGTCAGGAAGACCTGAGTTCAAATGTGACCTCAGACACTTAACACTTCCTAGCTGTGTGACCCTGGGCAAGTCACTTAACCCCAATTGCCTCAGCAAAAAAAAGAAAAAAAGAAAAAGGAAAGAAAAGAAAAGAAAAGAAAAGAAAAAGAAAGAAAGAAAATGGTGCAGTGGATAGAGCACCAGCCCTGAAGTCAGGAGGACCTGAGTTCAAATCTAATCTCAGACACTTAACATTCCCTAGCTGTGTGACCCTGGGCAAGTCACTTAATCCCAATTGTCTCAGCAAAAAGCAAAAAAAAAAAGAAAAAAGAAAGAAAGAAAAAAGAAATTATGAATGAAAACATTCCAGGTCTATTAGATTCAAGGGATAAAGCAAAAAATAGAAAAAAAAATGATGCCATTCACCTCCTAAAAGAAATTTATTAAGAGGAATTGGTTAAAAGCTTCCTCATTAAGGAAAAAATTCTATAAATTTCCAGAAAAAGAAAAAAGAGTCCAAGCACCAAGGAATTATGGTCAGGTTCACACAACATAGCAGTTTCTACTACACAATATCCCAAAAGGCAAAGGTTATAAATTGTACCAAGAATAACTCATTGCAAAACTGAGTATAATCCTACAAGAGTGAAAACATAGTTGACCTTTAATGAAATAGAGGACATTCAAACACTTTTGAAGAGAACAATTATAAAATACAAACTGCAGGAAAACCTAGAGAGATAAATTTTTTTTGAGCAACTGGAAAAGGCTGTATGATGATGATATTTCATCCCCTGACCTTGCCTTTTCACTGGCTACTGGTTTCCCTGGTTTCCTTTAAGGCAGCTCAAATCTCGCCTTCTGTAGGAGCCCTTTCCTGGTCCCTTCTCCCAATTCCACTTGTACCTTCCCTCTAAGATTAATTTATATCATATATATCTTATATGTAAGTGTATGTGGACAGACACTTAAATATAGATATATGTATATAGTTGTTTCCCCATTATTTCTCCCATTAAAATGTAAGCTTCTCATTTTAATGCTTTTTGTGAATATTTCCATGCATTTTGTTTTCCTTTTTAGGTTGTTTTTTTTTTCTCTCTTTCTAGATCTGATGTTTCTTGTGCAGTAAGATAACTGTATAGATATGTATACATATATTGGATTTGTCATATAATTTAACACATTTAGCATGTATTAGATTACCTGTCATCTAGAGGTCGGGGGTAGGTGGAAGGACGGGAAAAGCTTGGAACAACAAAAACAGTTTTGCAAAGGTCAATGTAGAAAAATCACTCCTTTGTTTTGCAAATAAAAAGCTTTTGAGAAAAAAAAAATGTAAGCTTCTTCAGGATAAGGTCCATGTTTTTATCTTTCTTTATATTTCTAACACTTAACATGGTGCCTAGCATATAAAAGTGCTTAATAAATGCTTCATGACTAATTGATGACAGGCTAACATTCTAAAAGGGGAAAAAATAACTTTCTAAGCAGGGCCTTAATGTTGTTAAAGAGTGCTGAGAGTTTTTTAAAAAATCAGAAAAGAACTAAGAAAACCAAGTGTCCTTGGGTAGACTGATTCTGTTCAGAGAGGGGGGAAAAAGACATATAGGAAGCAGGAACTTGCTATTTCTCATATTTAGGATATAAAAAAAAAGACTCTACAAATATGGAGGGAGGGAAGAGGAAAGCATTAGATGGAATTCACTCTTACCTGAAACAGACAAAAACGGGTTGAATCCACACATGCACACACATACTCATCCACACCCAGAGTCTGATATAGAAATACATCAAACTCAGCAAGGAAACAGAGAGGCTAAGTTAAGAGAATGGCTAATACCAGGGAGAGGATGTATACAACTGAAGCAAACTTTGTGATCCAAAGGGGGAATTGAAGGAGGGAAAGGGGAAAAGAAAATAGAAGTTTAGATTAAATCTCTGACAAATGGGGAATGCCCGAACAAACTGATATTGGACGTAACAGCATTATTCTCCATAAGAAATGATTAATGAGAAGACTTCAGAAAATCCTGGGTAGTAGGAGCTGATGCACAGAGAAGTAAGCACACGAAGAAGAACAATTTACACAAGGACAACAATACAGTAAAAAAATACAACTCTGAAAGTCTTAAGAACTCTGATCAGGGCAATTGTGCTTCCAAAAAGCCTAAGTAAAGCATGTTACTCATCTGACAGAGAAGAGACAGACTCGAGACAAAAAGAAATATACATTTTCTAGACATGAACATGAAAAGTTATTTTATTTGTGTTTTTTAAAATAATTTCTTGCTTTTAATTGGGGGATAAAGGTGAGAGAAGAAGAGTTAGCAATAACTTAAAAACAGAATATCATTAATATATTTTTTTAATGCACAGAAGAGAAGAAAAGGAATTTCATATGAACCCCACCATGACCCTAAAAGATTGGAGCTGGGGTCTCACAGCTAGTAAGTGTCTGAGGCCACATTTGAACTCGGGTCCTCCTGACTCTAATGACTACACTACTTGGTACTATTATCAGCTGCTATGGTTATATTAGACAGATCATGGATACAAATAAGTTATGCTACAAAGGAACATTGAAAAGTGACAAAAAACAAGTATATTTAATCAATACTCTAGGAATTCAGAGAACAGAAGGATTGGAGAAATCTCCAGAAAAATGGAGATAATCAAAAAAGGCTTTATGGAAGAGGTGATTTTTCTTATGTACAAATCCAACTATGATACATTCTCTTACTCAATAAACTACAAGTCCCTATTACTTCTGGGATGTAAAAGAAATTCCTGTTTAACTCTGGAAGCCCTTCACAATCTGGTCCCAAACTAAATTTTCTAGCCCTATTATATATTACTCCTTTTTCTTCAACAGACAAACCAGGTTAAACAGATTTCTCCCTGATCCTCACCTACAGTCAAATCCAGTCTCCTTATACTTGAGCTGACCATCCCTCATGTTTAGTATGTTCACCAGCTCACCTGTTCCTCAAAGAATGTCATACTTCCTTCAAAGTTGAACTTAAGGCTTACCCTCTATACTGTCTTTCCTGATTTCCCAATTGCTACTATCCTACCTAGCTGTCTTCCATTTATTTTACATTTATTCTGCATTTAGAATACATGTTGTCTGCCTTGACAAACTGCAAACCCTTTGAAAGCAAGAACTATTCCATCTTTTTTGTTATTGTATCCTTTTATGCTTAACATTATGCCTCATAAGACTTACATGAACTGATGCTAAATGAAATGAGCAGACCCAGGAGATCATTGTACATGGCAACAACAAGATTATACAATGATCAACTCTGATGGACATGGCTTTTTTCAACAATGAGATTATTCAGGCCACTTCCAATGATCTTGTGATGGAGAGAGCCATCTACACCCAGAGAGAAGACTGTGGGAACTGAGTTTGGATCACAACATTAGCATTTTCACTCTTTTTATTGTTGCTTGCATTTTATTTTCTTTCTCATTTTTTCCTTCTTGATTTGATTTTTCTTGTGCAGCAAGATAATTGTATAAATATGTATGCATATACTGGATTTAACACATATTTTACCATGTTTAACATATATTAGATTACTTGCCATCTAGAGGAAGGGGTAGGAGGAAGGGGGATAAAAATTGGAACGTAAGATTTTGCAAGGATTAATGTTGAAAAATTATCCATGCATGTGTTTTGAAAATAAAAATCTTTAATTAAAAAAATCCATTATGTCTCATAAATAGTAAGTATGCATGCATTTAAATGTACATAAATGGACTAATACACTTGAGTAAGTCCTTGGACAAGGAAGGTCTTAGTCAACATGGAACAGAGACAGGGCAATGGAGTACCAGGCTCAATTAGGGGAAAGGAACAACAGTGGAGAGAGGACACTTGCTAAGCTAGCCCACATTGCCACAAGTGGCATGGGATCTTACAAGTTTGCCATGCTCATTCTTAGTTACAAACTAAAACTCTTCATCATCCCCTGACCATTCCCATCAAGTCAAAAGAAGACTTCAGAGAAATCAAAAGTAGCTACTCATCAAGAAAGAGTGAGAAGCTCCAGCCTATACCACCACATCAATGCCTGGGCTCTGTTTCCCCACCCAGCACAGGCAAACATGGAAAGAGAATTACCATCCTAGAATTCCTATAAACAGCTCATCTAAGAAAGACTGTGGCCACCGGCACTGAAAAAACTCATTTGAAGTCTTTATCTGGTAGTGAGTGACTCAACTGAGGAGGCCAATGCAAACAGTACTTAGTACTACAACCAGGGGAAATAGTCTACTGTTTGGGAAGAAGAGACCTAGGCAAAAACAAAAGTCACATTTACCCATCTATAATTTGAGGCAATGTCCTCTTTCAATTTGTACACCATCACCCTTCAAAGACAGTATTATTCAAATAGTCTAAAAACTGGTATTCTTAGACACAAACCTTTATGAGTTGGGTGGGGAGCAGAGAGAGTATAGAGAGTAACATAGTGAGAATAATAACAGACCCTTTGAGGAATAGAATAGTTCAGCCACACCTCCCAAGTGTTCATAGAAAAAAGGGAGGGAGGGGCTTATTTTTCCAATAGGGTGTATGTGTATGTTTCCCCAGAAGCACAATTAAAACCAAAAGAAACAGACTCTGAGGGACCAGATGGTAACAATACAGTAAATTATACTGGATTCCTGCAATCTAATTCTAAAAACCATGAAATAAACAGATTCTCCTCAGTGAACTAAAGATTGAACACTGTCAGTGGCAGATAATCAAACGTTCAAGTTGGGGAGGATTCTTGGACTTAGACCAAATGCAATTTGGTGGTCTGTAAATAATATTGTAGTCTGACAACATATATAAGATGTGCCTGGGAAGGGTCATCATTTTAACGGGATACTTTCAAAGAAAGACGATATAAAGAACCATAAAGGTTCTAGGGGGGTGGAGTCAAGTGCTTTGGGGGAATATAAAGCCCTATTTTCCAATATTATAATAAAAATGACTCAATAGTACTGTTATGCTTATCATCAGACATACTTGGAAAATATGGCTAAACCTATGATGACTTAAACCAGGCTTTATGAACAGCCATAAAAGACTTGTCCAGCCTAAGTGAAGAAACCAGAGCCCAGAGATGAAATTACTTGCTGTGTAAAAATAACAAGAAAATTCTAAAATGCTAGATAAATGTCAGATAGTTTTATATAACATGCAGCCACAAAGACCTAGTTTATAGCAGTGTTATGACCAGAGGCAAGTTGCTTAACCTCCCTATCAGCTTCCTCATTTGTAAAATGGGGGCAATAGTATCTGTTGTACCTAATAGGAGAACAAATGTGATCATGTATATGATCACTTTTTGCACCTTTGTTCTGGTTATCTCCAGAGTCTGAAGTCTGACAATCTATAGGCTGCATATAGCAAAAAACAGGATGATTAAAAAATATCAACAAACTTGCCACATTTTTTCCCTTCAGAAATCTCCAGTCACTTTGAAAATATTCAATTAACCATAATGCTCAGGGAATGCAAAATGTTGATCAATTTTCTGATCATCTAAAAGTTAAGTAGAAAAGTATCTTTGTTATAAGCCTTATTACCAATATCTGAGTTGGAAGAGACCTCAGAAACCATCTGTATCAATCCATATCTGAGCAAGAATCCCCTCTGACAATTTCTGCAACAGGTGGGCATCAGCCTTTATCCAAAGACTTCTATAGAGAGATGGAACCCTCTTTCTAGCTCCACACACTTCTGTACTGTTCTTTGTTTTCTACAAAAGTTTGAGAGGTATGACTGGATAAAGTCTTTCTATTCCTTTTGCAGCCTCTAATTATTCTCAAATTCTTGCCATTGACCAAATGGAGAGAGGACTTTGCCTCAAAAATGTGATTTCTGTTGAATCCTGTTGAGTTCTATTAAGTTGTTACCAGATAAGGCTTCAGATGAATTGTTGGGTGGCTGTGTCCATGGTTTTTCTGATGGGAAGGCTATGACAGATCTGCCCCTCTGCTGCTTTGGTTCATTCATCCTTTTGTAGCTCTCAGGATCCAGGTACAGTAACTCAAATCTCTTTGACATGATAATCCTTCAAAAACTTGAACACAGTTTTCATGTCCCCTTAGTTTATAGAAAAAATATCCATAGTTCCTTCTACCAACAACTGGATGGCATCAATCTGATCCCCTTGGTCAACGTCCTTCTACAACCCAGAACTGGACATGTTACCCTCAGTGAAGTTCAGCCTGGGCACAACACAACAGAACTATGACTTCTGTTCTGGATGCTACACATCTCAGAATTCAGCCTAATTGCATAGGTACTGTCATGCTTTCCCTAAGCTGGGACCTAGTAAAGAAAAGTTTCCCCCTCTTAACTAATAAAAATCTTGCCTGGACTGAATTACATCATAATTCTGAACAACATCTAAGAGATTCAAAGCATTTCAAGTTGAAGGACTGTGTGTGCCTTGTATCCATAGCTCTAGCTAAAGGGCAGACTTTAGAGGATGGGAGTTAATGTATAATGTTCTGGGATGTAATAATAATAACAATAACAATAATAATAATAGCATTTACATAGCACTTTAAAGATTGAAAAGTGCATTAAATTATGACCTTATGTAATCCTCACAACAACCCTGAGAGGTGGATGCTATTATCAATCCCATTTTGCATGAGACAAATGAGGTAGCAGAGGTTAAAAGACTACTTACCCAGGATCACTAATAAGCTGGGAAGCACTGGAGGCCAGATTGAGTCCAGGTATTCCTGATTCCAGCTCCTGTGCCACCCAAAACTGGGATTTGAATAGTTGGGTTGAGTTTGGAGTTTATATATTTAAACTGGCTGGCTAGGTGGTACAGTGGATAGAGTGCTAGCCTGGAGCCAGAAGGACCTAAGTTCAAATTTGTAGACACTTCCTAGTTGTGTGACCCTGAGCAAATTACTTCACTCTGTCTGCCTCAGTTTCCTCATCTATTAAGTGAACTAGAGAAGGAAATGGCAAAGCACTCCAGTATTTTTGCCAAGAAAAACCCAAATCAGGTCATGAAGAATCAGACATGCCTGAAACAAATGAACAAATATTTACATTGCCAACTTGTTTTTATTTTGCGTAATGAAGAAGAAAAAATATTACATGGGAAGTTGAGAGAATTGAGTTAGAATTCTATACTTAACACTTACTGGGGCCATGTCTCTTAAATCTGTCTGATCCTGTTGTACAACTTACCCCTCAGGGTTGTTGTGAGGATCAAGTGACATAGTGTATGCCTTGTGCTTTGTAAGCCAAAACCAAAATAAAAATAAAAAAACAGAATGTTAGATGACAGCTATCATTTATTTTTATTGTTTGGACATGCCTAATTCTTTGTGACCTCATTTGGGGTCTTGGCAAAGATCCTGAATGGTTTGCCATTTCCTTCTCCAGCTCATTTATAGATGAGGAAACTATAACAGGGTGAAGTGACTTGTCCAGGATCACACAACTAGTAAGTATCTGAAGTTTTAAGGATTTGAACTCATAAAGATGAATCTTCTTGATTCAAGCCCAGTACTCAATACACTGAGCTACCTAGCTTTACCAATAGCTGTCATTATTGTAAAAGTAAGGCATCAAAAGCAAAATTCTCAGATTTCCAGGGAGATGACAGATTGAGTTTTTGCTATACATAAAAATCACTCCAGGCAGAAGTCATCAATTTTGTCGGAGATGCCCTTCAATCATTGCCATTGTCATTTCCAGGGACATTATGTACAGTCAGTGTAGTATGTAGTGGAAAAAGTAAAGGACTGGGAAATTGGAAACTTAAGTTCTGACTCACCATCAATTAAGAAACAACATAGAGGGGCAGCTAGATGGTACAGTGGATAGAGGACTAGCCCTCAATTCAGGAGGATCTGAGTTCAAATTCAGCCTCAAATGCTTAATACGTACTAGCTGTATGACCCTGGGCTAGTCACTTTAACCCCAACTGCCTCACCCCCCCCAGAAAAAAGAAACAACATGGAATAATGAATAGGGCAAAAAACTTATAGTCAGGGTGCCCTGGTTTCAAATCTCATCTTGGACACTTATTAGCTATGTGACCCTGGACAATTCACTCCTTCAGTAATCTGAAGTTATGGGGTTGAATTCAATAACTTCTCAATTTCTTTCCAATTCTAAATGTGTGATTTTATGTACTAATTAAAGATGTGGCTATGGTTGTCATTTCTCTTCTTTTGGCCTCGATCGTCTCATCTTTAAAATGACAATCTTAAGCTCTGTTTGTTCCTAACTCTAACTGATACTCCTTTAAAAATATAAATGTGTGACCTTCTCCTCTGGAGCCTCAGTTTCCTCATCAGTAAAATTAAGAATTTGGCCTTGATGAGCTCTTAGGTCCCTTTCCCCTTTTGACATTCTATAATTCTGGTCACATGTAGATGTACTCCAAGTGCCATCCTCATCTTCATGAATTAGAATGATCCCATCTGAGTTGGGGCAGAGCTATAACTTATGAACCAAAGAAAAACCAAACCTTGAGTAAGGACCAGTGCTAGGACATATGGTGAGCAGGCTGGCAATAGTTGCCCCTGTAACTCACAACATGTGCCTGTTGACCACCAATGTCTTCCCCATGTGTTTATGCAAATCTGATCCAGGTTTTCATGCCAGGGACCCATAAGTGTCAGGCAAAGCCCTGTCCCACACCAGCAGAACAGAAGCCCTGGAGAAAAAAAAGTCACAATGAGAAGGCATGATTCTGCCATGGCAGAATCGGAACTGAGCCTGATGAAACCGGATAGCCCGATCACCCGCTGTACCCCTGATCACGCTGCTTCAATCTCATTTCCCCATCCTGCTGTATCCTACTGCTGGAGCCCAAGCATCTTCTCCCACCCTTCTTCAGTCACCATCAATGTTGACTGCCCCTCTAAGGATATCCATTCTACATCTTTCTCTTGACATTACAAAGTATAAGATGAATCTACACTGTGATACTGCAGGTAAAGAAGACTACTACAACTAAAAGAGAATCTGAAGCAAATATCTGCTTCTGCATCACCCCCAGGATTCTACAAGGCTCTATTGAGGACAAAAACATCAAGAGTTTGGTGGTGAGACTAAGAAGAATGAGCCACACTTCATTTTCGAAAAGAGACATCTCATCACTCTGGGCATCTCCATTCTCTCTTCCCCTTCTCAATTATCCAGGACAGTTGTTGCAGGATTCTCATTTTGCAAGAAAAATCTGGCTTTCCTTTTCAAACACTCAGGCTTGCTTACTTTTCATAGAAAGCGTTATTTATCTGTGGCCTTATGGAAAACTCTTTAGAACAGGTTAAATGCTGACCTGCTCCCCCTTTCTGAAATCACTGGTGTCTTTCTCCTTGGAAGGAGGCACCTGTGCTAATATGCTCTGTGCTTACACTGAGGTAGCCTGTTCACTGTTAATACCGACATTTCTCCCTTGCTCTCCTGCCTGTTTGCTTTCATATGCTCTGGTCCCAAGCTGCAACAAGATGCTGCTTCCCTTATTATCCTGAGAACAGCTGCTGGAGTTAAATGAGAGAATTCTGAAATAGCCTTCCTAGCATGACTGAAATAAAAGTGGTGCGAAAAAAGAAAAACACAGCCCATGTTTCCTTCATTCCCACCCCCAACACAGGGGCTCTGGGGGAGCTCATTTGCTTTTGCGGCTTCCCCCCCACACCTTGTGCCCCATTGCCTACCAGCTCTCTTCAGCATTGTTCTTCATTCTCCTACCTCTAGCAAATAAGACTACAGTCACAGTCCATCAGAGGATTGGGGAAGGGATTGTCGGGCTTTTGTTCTGTTTCTTTGGGAAACCAATGATGTTGGTTTGGGGTTCATTGTTGTTTGCTTGCTTTGCTGTTGTTCTTATTGGTATTTGTTTATGTTTTTGGTTTTTGCCATGGATCTACAGTCTTCCAAAAGACTCAATAAGAAAACAGCCAGGAGGAAAGTAACATTTTTCACCAGGTTATCTGCCAGTTGTGGGCATTTCCCACATGGCAACACTTATCTATACAGACCACTTTTCAACTCCAAATACTCAGGAACAGTTATTCACAGATTTAGAGCTCTGGTGACCTGGACCTGGCAAATGGTGATTTTCATTCTAGAATTGAGAAGCCTAAAAATAGGAGAAGCAAGAACCAAGAAAACAACCCATTCCTGAGTGCAATCCCCCTTCCCCCATGAAAAAACCACAACCAGAGCAATAATACATTCTTGCTTTAAAGGATACAGGCCAAGCATCCTCTATGTGCAGAAGCAAGGATTCAACTTTTCCAGAATGATACTCTACATGTAGTTTTAGTATTATAAGATTTGTGGAGCACTCTGTATTTTCCCTTTTTTGTCACTGAACTAAGGAGCTATCCTACTTCAGGGCTCACAAACCAACCACCCCTGGCAAACACCAAGAATGCAGATGCAAACCACAACTTCCAAAGGTCTTGGCTTATTCCTCCTGTTCCAGGCACAGCTGGCAAGAGGGAACGGCAAAATTATTTCAAAGCACAAAGACCATAAACACAAAATTAAAAAGTGAAGGTTTTTTTTTTTAAAAAGAGAGGGAATGTTTACTGGAAACTTAGGTGGTATTGCCCAGAAATTTGGGGTCTTAGAAAAAAAGTACCAGTATAAGTCTATTGATAAAACATTCTTCCACCTCCTACCTTAGCTTCATGCCTGCCCCTCTAATTTAAGAATGTCCTTATTTATACCTGATTATAATCATCTTCGAATCAGAAATAGCCTGTTACATATAAATACACACATGTACACAAAAGTATATACACACATGAATGAAGAACAAAATATTTAGAACTAGAAGAGAAAAATTATCCCTTTCTAGATGAGAAAATGAAAACCTAGAATTAAGTGGCATATTAAATGATTATTATACAGATAATAAGTAGAAGACCTGGAATTTGAACCCAGATCCTCTAACCCCAGAATCAATTATCTTTTCACTACAATACTAAGAGCTTTATCTACAACATGAGTGAAACTGCCTATCTGACATCTCAACCTTTTATGGGGCAATAGTTAACAGATTAAAGTTACCCCTATAACCTCCTCCCAACACTCCCTTCCCGACAACAAAAATAACCCTTGAATGGTAGCCATCAGAAATCCCCAGTTACCAGGTATGTAATTACATATACATATATGTGATGTTCAGATATATATCTGAACACTGGAGGACAGCATCACATAGTGCTTTTGGCCTAGGAAATGAAGACCATCCAAATGAAGCTAGTAAGGAAATTAAGCTGGGCAGATGGTAATCATCAAAGCAGGGATCTGGCAAAGACAAGAAAAAAAGGGGGGAAAAGTCACAGGAAAATTTACTATCGAAAACAGAAAGAGGTTTTGACAAGGAGCCTGGACACAAATCTCTACCCTGCCAGCAGGAACACTCCTGAGGGTTGCTGTACCAGGATAACTGGCCTACTGTTGGGGAATGGCCCACTTGTTTACCAGCAGCACATCTCAGAACAAAGAAACCACACAGAACTGTGGAAGGTGTAAGTTATAATTTGTGTTAGTTGGCATAAACCACCCTCCACCCACCCAACTTCATTACTGCACATTTGCTTTAGGCACACCTGGTTCAAAGTCCTCTTAGGCCATTCATCCCATTCCTCCAGTCTTTTCTCTGAATTTCTATCAGAAATCCTGTAAATCTGTAAAATTCTGTTGGAATTCTAACCATTACTAGCTTTCATATATCTACTTATTGACTTCCTACCTAGAGGTAAGCTTCTTGAAGAAAATCTCCTTGCTATCATTTAATAAGTTTAAACACTAGTCCTTCTCTTAAGGTCTCCTATACTAATTCAGCTAACAGGCTCATTCTCTTTGTAGATTCTTAGGACTTAGAGGTGGAAGAGACTTTAGAGGTCATTTAGTCTAAGTTCCTCTTCTGAGGTGAAGAAATGAAGTATATGATTTCCATGGATACTCTCCTTGTAACTACTCCAATTACAGTCACCCTTGTTCCCCTCCACAATGACTGCAGTTAACCCTGGACTGAATAAAATGCAAATACTGAACTGAATAATACTCTATTCCCCCCCACCTCACTCCCTTTCTCCCTGTCTCCCTCTCCCTCCCTTTTTCCCTCTCTCTCTCTCTCTCTCTGCACTTGTATTACGGTGTCCTGGCTCATGTGCTCCTTAACAGAAGGGATCAGTGTCCAGCACAATGTCAATTAAGATTTTGATATTGATGCTGCTGAGAGGTATAGTATAATCTGGCACAATGGATCATATGTTCACGGAAATACATTTCCTTCCCTATTATTCCTTCTCTCTGCTCACACACACACACACCCTCCTCTCTTCCTTCTCAAGACAAACAAATACGGTGGCTTTCAATTCAGTTTCATGGAACCTGAATTCAAGGTAAAGAAGTATTTCATGAGTGGCTATTCCAGCTACCTCAGGTCCTACCACAACATAATACCTGGGGTTCTCTGAACTTCCAAGATGAGGAAAAAAACAAAGACAGCTCCATAGCTGTCCCACAAATTTCAGAAAACCTCTGACTCAAAAACAGGAGAAAACTGAGGGTCCAAACTTCATTTCTACCATTTGCTCACAGTGGTAATTACTGAATTAACGCATTTCTAGAATCAAAAGTTTTCCCTGTCCTTCCTCTCCTCCACCACCACTCTTTTCCCCTCTGCAAACCACTATCACTTTCCATACAGAACAGATGCTTTAATACCCAGTCCACAATCTTACATAAGCATATAGAGCAATGAAACCAGCTAAATGAAAATTGTTACAGGAAGAGGAGGCAGGAACCCTGACACCTTACACATGGAGTGAAACCAACCCCAAACCACCCTCTCTTTTCACCCCCTTACTATAAGGTTCCAAATTCTACTCCCAGAAGGTAAGCTGTCATTCTGAAACTATCCAAATGACTGATCAGTCATTTTTGAAATGTATATTTCACCTGTAGAATTCACTGTATGAAAACAATTTAAAAGCAGCAGCTCTCAATAATTAATGTCAACATTTCTTAAATATCCACAAGAAAGATCATGTGCTTATGAAGAGAATTACAAAGATAGAGCACATGCCCTCAAAGAATTTGCAATCTACCAATTTACAACATACCAAAGAATCTACAATTTACTAGATATATGACTTTAAAATTTTTTTAAAATCCTAGTCCAAGATTTCCTATATATTCTAGATCCTCACAACTTGTACCCTTTCCCCTCCAAATTGCTGTGTATTTATTTTGTACATAACATATGTATGGAAGTTCCCCTGAGAAGAAGCTTCCTGGGGAAAGGACAGTTTTCTTTTTATTTTTAAATGTCACCAGTGCCTCTTATACAATGGGCATTTAATAAATGCTTATTACTTGATTGTATGGGTACTCTCATTGAGGAAACTTTCTCTGCCAACTTATTGTTTTAAATTTAAGACCAGTCATTTATAGCCATAAAGCAATTTTAGACTAGTGATTTATAACTTTAAAGACTTGCCTAATAGGCAAGCATAGGCAGATGTGTCAGAGTTGGAACCTGAAATAATCCAATGAAAGCCTGGTCAAGGATAGAGAGCAGCAGTTAGCCAAGATTTAAATTTCAACTGCAAATCTGACTCAATCAACTGATGACTCAGTTTTCTCAACAAAGTTCATAAAAGAAATAGACAACAAAACATACAGACACACACACACCTAGTGGTCAAAAGGTAAAGCAGAAAGATTCTTGGATCAAAAGCCCTCTGTAAGCATTGCCATTTCATCATTATCTTACCAGAAACCACTTCCCATATTAGCTCCAACATACAGCAACTACTTAGCCCACAAGAGAGCTAGAAATATGCCCATACTTCCCTTTTGTAAGCAAGATGGTAAATATCTGATAGGCAATGGTAAATATTGGAGACCAGTAGTAGAGAGAGGAATTTAGGACACATTCCACTGGCTACAAGAATTATGGATGCCCCTGGGCAGCTGGTGAGCCTCCTTTCCTTCCCTGCTCCCTCCTCCATGAGAGTACAAATTGGTCAAGATACTGGAAGGTTTCAGGAGACAGCAGCAATAGTCATGCCAAACTCATACCAAAGATGAGCAGAGCTTATTCACACCCAGACTCACCTGACCCAAATCCTAGAAATTCAAGAAAAAGTTTTCCAGAAAAAGTGAGTTCTTACTTTAGTTACCTGTCTCTCAAAAGATCACCCAATCTTTTCATCTATAAAAAGAAGGGAAGCCAGACAGAGTGAGAATATGTTTTTTTTTTTTTAATTAAAGTTCATTCCCCAAAGAGATGGTGGAGCTTGGGGGACAAGTGACATGGATAGCAACTGCTTCAGCCGAATTGTAAAACTACTGTGAATAACTTGGAAAAACTCCTTTCACTAGCATTGAGATGAATGTCAAGTGTTCTCAGCTATCCCAATTTCTCCTATATTAATTAATAGCTAAATGAAAGCATTAGACCACAAACCCAGTAAGGAATTTTTCTGGAATAGATAAGTTGGAGGTTCATTACCAGGCCATCATGACATAAGTGCTCTGTATTTATGTAAGATACTAGAAGAAGACAGGTAAACAAAGTGCAGACTAACCATGTTTTTTTTTTTTACCACCAAACATTTCTGGAATCTTCGTTTTCCCCTCCAAAGTAAGACTTTCTGAGAAAAATCTACCCCAAATTCAAAGCATCCAGGAAATGCAAAAAATACTCAATACAAATTTTCAATGCAAGCAATTTAAAAGCTAGAATACTGAAAGAGCCCTTTGAGAGGAAGGACACCCTTAAACTAAGCACTTTAAGATTCCTTCCCCTCCCCCAATTCACCAGCTCCAGCAAGTTTCGTCATCACTTTGCAAACAGGAAAGTGAAACTGCAAAGGGCAGCGGGATGGTGTTGAGAGGACTGGTTACAGACCGTCATAGAAACCAGGTCTCCTTTTACCCCTCCTAAGCCACCCTCCTTCCCTCTCCTTTCTCCCCCCGTCCCCCTGACTGTCTTGGAATGCTTCTTCAAGATCTGTTCCATAATACAAAAAAGCTCAAAATCCCATCCCTTAAATACACATGGTTTTAAATACCTAGGACTAGAATCTGGGGTCAATGTTATGGTTTTAACAATTTGAATAAATAAAGGGGAACTTCTTAGAAGAAAGTTTTTTTCAATGTTGTCTTTTTAATAGGAATCACGGCAAAACTTTCAAATCCTTTTGAACTAGATTTGAAAACCGAGGCCACTATAGGGAAAAAGGCTTTTGTTCTCTATCCACAATTTTGTTTTTTGTTTTTTTTTTCAAAAAAATCTTTATTAAAGCTTTTTATTTTCAAAACATATGCATGAATAATTTTCAACATTGATCCCTGCAAAACCTTGTAAGAAGCAAGTCTTTCATAGTTGATCATCACACATTCTTGCTGTTATTGTATACAATGTATTCCTTTTTTTTAATAAAGCTTTTTATTTACAAAACATATAAGTGACTTTTCAACATTGACCTTTGTAAAAACTTTTTCCCAAGCTTTTCCCCTCCTTCCCCCCACTCCCCACCCCTAGATGACAGGTAATCTAATACATGCTAAATAGGATAAATTATATGACAAATACAATACATGTATACATATCTATAGTTATCTTACTGCACAAGAAACATCAGATCTAGAAAGAGAAGAGGAAAAAACAACCTAAGAAGGAAAACAAAATGCATGGAAATATTCAGAGAAAGCGTTAAAATGCTGTGTTGTGGTTCACACTCAGTTCCCACAGGCCTCTCTCTGGATGTATATGACTATCTTCATCGCTGAACAATAGGAACTGGTTTGAATCACATCACTGTTGAAGAGAACCATGTCCATCAAAATTGATCATCATATAGTCTTGTTGCTGTGTATAATGTTCTCCTGGTTCTGCTGATTTCACTCAGCATCAGTTCATGCAAGTCTCTCCAATCCTCTCTGAAATCCTCCTGTTGGTCATTTCTTACAGAACAATAATATTCCATAACATTCATATACCATAATTTATTCAGCCATTCTCCAATTGATGGGCATCTTTTCAATTTCCAGTTTCTTGCCACTACAAAAAGGGCTGCCACAAACATTCTTGCACATGTGGGTCCCTTTCCCTCCTTTAAAATCTCTTTGGGACATAGGCCCAGTAGAAACACTGCTGGGTCAAATGGTATGCACAGTTTGATAACTCTTTGAGCATAGCTCCAAATTGCTCTCCAGAATGGTTGGATCCGTTCACAGTTCCACCAACAATGTATCAGTGTCCCAGTTTTCCCACATCCCCTCCAACAGTTATCATTATCATTTCCTGTCATTTTAGCCAATCTGACAGGTGTGTAGTGGTATCTCAGAGTTGTCTTAATTTGCATTTCTCTGATCAATAGTGACTTGGAGCACCTTTTCATGTGACCAGAAATAGTTTCAATTTCTTCGTCTGAAAATTGTCTGTTCATATCTTTTGACCATTTATCCATTGGAGAATGGCTTGAATTCTTATGTATTTGAGTCAATTTTCTATATATTTTAGAAATGAGGCCTTTATCAGAACCTTTGGATGTAAAAATATTTTCCCAGTTTACTGCTACCCTTCCAATCTTGTCTGCATTCATTTTGTTTGTACAAAAACTTTTTAACTTGATATAGTCAAACTTATCTATTTTGTGATTAATGATGACCTCTAGTTCTTCTTTGGTCACAAATTCCTTCCCCCTCCACAGGTCTGAGAGGTAAACCATCCTACACTGTTCTAATTTGTTTATAATATCATTCTTTATACCTAGATCATGAATCCATTTTGACCTTATCTTGGTCAATGCCTAATTTCTTCCATACTAGTTTCCAATTATCCCAGCAGTTTTTGTCAAATAGTGAGTTTTTATTCTATCCACAATTTTGCATGTAATCTCACATTGTAATGTTTCCTATATTAGTTATGGGATTATAGGATGTTGTAGTTGAATTGAGCCTCAGATTTCACTTAGTATACCCAATTCTTAGCAAGCAAGAACACAGGCTCTGGAGTCAGAGGAACAGTGTTTAAATCCTGACTGATGCTTACTATTTGAATGACCTTAGGAAACTAACTTCATTGGTTTTTAGAAAGAGACTAGATGGCCCATGAGGTCCCAGTCAGTCTTACATGTATGATCTAGCTACATGCTAGCTAGAATGGGAAAAAGATGAAGGGAATCCATCAGGTTATTACAGTAATCTAGATATGAAGTGACAGGGTAGATATAGACAGAAATAGGAAGTAAGAAGAAAGAGGACCACCCAAAGAGCAGGATGCAAGATGTATCCACATTTCCCATTCATTTATCACAAAGCTTAGGGGGTAACT
>JAJPUD010006083.1:0-40814 GCA_023553655.1 Myrmecobius fasciatus | reverse complement strand
TGGGGAAACTAAAGCAAATGGAGTTAAGTGATTTGCTTAGGATCACTCAGCTAGTAAGGATCTGAGGCCAGATTTGAACTCAAAGATGAGTCTTCATGACTCCAGGACTGGTACCCTATTCAATGTGTCACCCAGCTGCCCTAGTGACCTGTCCATAACAAGTTCATCCTAACCCTTCACTGCACCCTTCTTCACTCTCCTACGCACATGCATACCCCCAACATACCTCCTTTCTATCTATAGAAAAGGAGGAAATGCTAACTGTTCTATTTATATAATGAGGCAAGACCAACAAAAGGTGACAGTTTCAGCACCACAGTAAAAGCTAAAATTCTCCAAGGGATGGCCAACTTCAGTCCCAATTTATAGTCTGCTTCTAACTGCAGTCTTTAGTCCCTCTAGGCTCCTGTGGGAATTCAAAATAGTCTATGCAGCTATGTGATTGTACAGTACATTGTAAAAAAAAAACATTTCTTTAAAAAGCAATACACACAGAGAGGAATAGGTATACAATGAAAAATAACATTCATTATTGACTGCACTCAATTTTCCTTTTTTGTTTGTTTTTGAGAAGGAGGACAATGGTGTGTATTCGAATCAAAAAAATATTCAGGTCCAAGATCGAAGAAGGGATTTCAGAGCTCCTGGTCTAACCCCCTCATTTTACAATGAATGATCTGGAAAAGTTACCTGCTCAAGGTTACACAAAAGTAGTAAGCAGTGGAGCTTGAGATTAAAATTCAGGTTCTTTGATTCATTTCAAGACACAAAAGGGCCTCAGGAAAAATAATCTTTCAGGACTGCAAATAAAATTTTGGCTTTGAAGGGGCAGAGGAGCAAGATGAAGAAAGCAAAGATGTAAAGGGCAAAAAAATGAATGAAATAGGCAAGATTTTACCAATTTTTGTGAATTCAACTGGAATAAGAGGAGTTTTTTGGGGTCGTATGCAGGTTCTTTAATTACAGGGTGGAAGCTATCCACAAGCCCATTGGCGTGTTCCACTCACCACAATCATAACAAAGGTCAACGCACATGTTGTAAGGGGGTTGGGGGAGGGAAAGAGGATGACAAGAACTTGGGGCAAGTGGTTTAGTAACAGCATAAGAGGGGTGGGGAATGGGGGCAGGGTTAATTGCTTTTGTTTTTCTTCCTTCCTCTGCTCTTTCCAAAATTCTTTGCAGGGCAAGAGTCCAATAAACTTTCACTGCTTACTCTGCCAAACGTTTAGGGGGACTACAGCTTGGATAAAAATAATGTTTTTTTAAAAAATTAAAATAGACACGTCAACTTAAACAGTCTGTCATTCTAACATGAAGAGAGTCAATGTTGATCATGACTAACTCAGCATTTATTAAGCACCTACTGCATACAGGAACATTGTACTAGTCACTGGAGGGACAAAGTTCAGATAAAGATACAGTTACTGTCCTCATTTCCATTTGATAGGGGAAAAGGTATACCATAACTAATGACACATGACTTCCCTGTGAACTCTACGTTCCAGCCAAACTCATTTCCCTGTATACAATCTGAAACCCCAGCCTCGGTGTTTTTGAGGCCCCATGCCTGAAATGCTCTCTCTTCAGGTCTACACTGCCAGGAAATCAATTCTAAGCCCAGCTCTAGGATTGTTCTTCAACAGGCCTGTCTTCCATTTTTGGAGGCACCACTCACCCCAAATCCAAGTAACTATTTATCTTGTATATATCCTGTATGCATTTATCTGTGAACATGCTACATCCTTCAGTAAAATATAAGTTCCCTAAGGATGACCACTGGGACAGTTTTATATTTATATTCCAGCATCTACTAGAATGTCCTGGAGATGCTGTCCAATTGTATCTGACTCTTCAAGACCCCTTTGGGATTTCCTTGGCAAAGATATTGGAGTGGTTTTCCATTTCCTTCTTCAGCTCATTTTGCAGATGAGAAAACTGAGGCAAACAGGGCTAGGTGACTTGCCCAGGGTCAGACATAATAAGGGTCCAAGGTCAGATTTGAACTCAGACCTGACTCCTGGCCTGAAGCTCTATTCCCTGAGCCATCCTGCTGCCCAGTACAACACATAACAGGCCTTATAAATGCTTGCTAGTCACTTGATACATTTATTTGATAACTGCAACAATAATTTACATTTATATAACACTTTAAGGTGAATAACATGTGGCTATTTGTTAGAGGAATGCTAAATAAAGTACTATGTGAGATCAGAGAAATAAAAAATTGTTACTAAGGAAATCAAGAAAGGCTTCAAGGGAAAACTAGTGGAAGAGGAGGCAGGAGTACTGGCCAATAAGGGCCCAGTTCTTAAAGCACATTTGGATTTGTCCTTGCTGATGGGATTATATGGAGGATTCACAGATACTTCTTGCTTGGTTTCAATTCAATATGTGGAACTTTGAAATCCTATTTCCAACCATGAGGGACTGAGGGGCTGATCCTGTATCATGACAATTGGTTACAGGACTAGAACTGATGGTTCAGGAGGCACTGACTTAGAACAGAGCTCACAAACAAAAAAGGAAAGCCTGAAGATTTCTTAGTGCCTCTTCCTTCCGGGTATCAAAAGAAATAGAATTGTTATGAGGCACTGGGTGGAAGGCTCTATCCCCATCTGGCTACCTATGCCCATGAGCACATGACCCTTATGTTTCTTTTGCATTTAGTCTTTCCTGAGTTTAGGTGGATGAGTATGCTGAGATGAAACTGTCCAAATTGGTGTCCTTGTGAGTTTAGAAGATCTTAAGGGTCTATCAGAGATAGCAGAAATCCTACCACTGATCAGAGACAGTAGCAGAGTCCAGTGGAGTATTCTCAATGGATAGGGAAGTGCTGGGAAAATGAAGAGGAAAGTTAGAAACCTGAAGATAGCTTTGGAGAATGGAAACCTTGAAGAGAGAAAGGTAGCTGGGCTATGGACTCTAGAAAGGCACTGACAGTCAAGGTCCAAAAGAAAGTCACATTTAAGGGGAACTTTAAGAAGAAGACACAATGGGAAAAAGCAAATTCTTGGGCCAAAAGTTGAGAGGTATCTCTTTGCTACATTTGTTCTTCATATTTGTATTTCACTACCATTTTACTCTAAATATGAGACTACTCTACCCAGGGGCCTTGTTTGTTGAAGGAGAGAATAAAGCCTTGGTGTGGGGAGGAAAAGGCTGTTTCTGTGACTTATTTATACCCTTTTTGAAAGCTATATAAGTCTGACTGATAATCAATGGGGAGGGATTCACCAGTAAGGGCTCATTAGGACCAGGACAAGAAACCTCTAGAATGCTGAAGAAGTATAATAATCATTGCCTTCTGGATACCTGGTCTTCCAATGGGAGTAGGAGTGCTCCCATCTGCGCAAAACCAGTAGTGTATTATCTGAGTTGGATACAGAGATGGGTAGAAAGTTAAAAGGCAAAGGAGACAGGCTGAGCAGGGAAGGAAGAACATTCCAGGCACAAAACAAAGTCAAAACAAAGCACAAATAGGGGAAGGGAAAGAGTGTTACACATAGTATAAAAACAAAGTGTTTTGACAAGGTAGAATGACAGCTTACTGAACTCTGTCAGGAAGCCACAAAAGATTTCTGTGTAAAAACTCCTTCCCTTCTTTGCAGAGACAGGGCATTATTGATGTGGAATATTGTAGATGTCCTTAGACTCAAATGATGTATTAATTTTGTTGAACTGCTTTTTTCCCTGTTTCTTCTTAATTTTTTTGTTACAAGGAGTAGCTCCCTGAGAAGGGAGTGGATGAAAATGATATATTAGGAAGTGAAGACAATATTAAAACAAAAAAATCAATACAGATTTTAAAATAATAACTTTTAAAAATCTTATTTTGTAGAGCAGTGATATGATAAGATGAGTCATGCCTTTTCCATCTGTTAAATACTTAAAGTGGTCTTTACTTCTTTTTCACAAAGATTGAATGGATTTGGATACATGGGAATTCCACATTAAGAGCACACCCTTAAGACACACAAAAAATTTACCTTCTTCCTCTCATGGCATCAGAGTAAGAATAGGAGACCAGCTGTCAGAACCAGATCTCAGATCTTTGAGTCCTAGTTCCAGTTTTGACACTTACTAGCTATGTCTACATGTCTGTAATGTCAAATCACTTAAATCTGTGTTTCTTTTTCCTCATATGCCAAGCTTTCTAAATCCCTAACAAATGGGACTATTCAAAAATGGAATGGGCTACTGGGACTGAAGGGAATAAGGCAATGAATTCCCTAGTACTAGAGGATAGATGACCAGCTACCAGGGATGATAGAGGAATTTCAGGATTTGGAAAAGGACTGGATTAATCTTTAGAAATATCCTCCAACATTTTATATAACTAGTTCTGAAATTACATGTCATTACCTACTTAAGTCACAGGAATATTTTGAAGATTAGATGCAATAACAAAAAGAGCTTTGAAAAAATCAAAAAGTATTTTGTAAGTACAAATTAAATTAGAGTAAAGCAACTCACTTTATACCTGCCTGCATCCAGTGGACCAACAACCAGTCAACTAGAATTTATTGTGTGCCAGGCACTGCACTATTTAAGTATGAGGCAGAAGCCTCAGATTATAAAATGCTAAGAGCTTAACACATTTCTATGCTGGACATAATACACCAACCGCGATGAAGAGAACTGCTAAGGAATAAACTGAAATTTGTATTAGGAAATCTCAACTCCAATTTGGAGAATTGAGTTTTCAAGTAGATATTTAGCTTCCTTGAATTACAGCATCAGCATCAAACAGTTATTAAATATATCAACAACCTGCAGGGAGGATAGATTGATAGTATATAGCACTGGACCTGGAGTCAATAGCACCTGAGTTAAAATCTGACCTCAAATGGGGGAGGGAAGATCATGATATGAAGATAGAGATTAATTCATTAAACATTTATTAAGCACCTCTTGTGACTATGTGCCAGACATTGGGGTCTCTGAAGACAAAAAAACAAAAACAAACAAAAAAAGCCCCAATAATTCTTTCAAGAAGTTTATAATTCTACTAGAAGAGCTTAGATTCTCTCTCTCAGAAGACAGCCCTTAGAGAGACAGTTCTAACTTATAAAGATAAAACAGCCACATATTGCACAAACCTACCTGTAAGGATAAACTGCAACATGGAGTTTAATTTATTGGTAAAAACATAGAGCTAATGCTAAGTAAGACTCAACACCTGCCATCCCTAGGCAGCTTGCAGAGTCTAGCTACCTTTCTCTGTTCACAAAGACTTGTTCATCCCAGATTAATAACTGCAAGGTTAGTGCTGTTTGTGTTTTACATTTTGTTGTTGTTCAGTTGTATTCAACTCTTCAAGATCCCATTTGGGGTTTTATTTTGTCAGAGATACTAGACTGGCTTGCCATTTCCTTCTCCAGCTCATTTTACAGATGAAGAAACAGAGCAAATAAGGTTAAATGATTTTAGCAGGGTCACACAGCTGGTAAGTGTCTGAGGTCAGATTTGAGCTCATCAAGAAGATAAATCTTCCTGATTTCAGACAAAATACTCTGTGCACCCATTATGCCACCTAGCTGCCCCTGTTTGACTTTAAGAGATTTCAAAGACCATGAACTAAGTCAAAAAAGTTTTTCTCCTAACCATTGAAAGGACCATACCTATAAATAGACCCTTGATATATTAAAGTAACTATTCTCAAGAACCTTAGCAATTAACCTAAGCATTCTCATTAAAATGACATACTCTTTGTATGCAAAAATGAGTTTTTTTAACTGGTGATAAATAAAACCAGATTTCAATCAAGCTCAGAGAATTTAAGGTAGAGTTTTTATCCTTGGGTCCATAAATCTAGTATATGGGCAGTTTTCAGGAGACTTGTAACTTTGAATAGGAGACAAAATTACATCTTTAATTTCACTAACTTCTAATTGAAGTTTAGCATTTCCTCCAATTATATTAAAACATGACTGAGCAGTTTGTGGAATTCCCCAGCTGAAAAAGGAATCCATGATACAACAAAAGCTCCCAACAAGGTCTATGTTTACTCCTAGACCTGGAATTTAATTAGTATAGGAGTTTCCCAGTTAGGAAGCCTCCTCTACTAATGCATATTGAGAATTATTCCGCAATTTAGTCTTAAAGAATAGTGTAGGAAACCGAGAGATTAAGTGATTTGCCCTGGAACATACCCTCAGCCTTTAAGTATGTGTCATCCCTGGTATTTGTACCCAGACTAGACCATTATCCATTAGAACTCGATGCCTCTTTGTCTAAGTATTTGTGACTGTGAATCAGATATTTCAGCAACAGTACAAATGTAATGGAAGAATGAGATTTTGAGGCTTGAATCTAACAGTGAGCTAGCAGCATTGATTAAAATTCACTGGATAATTATCCAATTCTCTCCTTTATTTTTAATTGGTATTTTAAATATCTATTGTCATCTCCTAATAATGTCATGCATTTTATTTGTTAGTGACTTGCCCAGGGTCACACAACTAGGGAGGATCTGAATTCATGAAGAAGAATCTGATTCACATCCAGTTTAATGCTCTATCAACTGAGTCATCTAACTGGGCTCAAAAACCATTAAGACCCAAATCTGGATCTAGTGATCCAAAGATGAAAAAACAATCAAGGTTGTTGTAAGGATAAAACGGAGTATTTGTGAATTGTTTTTTGTGCACAGTAGGTGCTACATAAAAATGTTAGCTATTATTAAGTTGTGATTGAGATGAAGCACTCTCTCCAGAAATTCTGGAAGTCCAATTACACAAACCTAACCTATTTGAAGTATTTCTTCTTTGCTACAGAAACAAGGACCTCCAGCCATACCAATATCCAAGAGGCTGGAATCAAAGCTACATGCACAATGCAAAGTTAAATCCTGGAAAATAAGAAAGCACTGCATTGACCAGAACAGCCAGTTAAAAACCTGATGAAAGCATGTGTTTCTTCTCTTAAAACTTGAAAACATGGGCAGCTACAGCAACATAAAAACATGAGTCATGGCATTTCTCCTTCTGAATCCTTAACAATCCTCCTCCCCCTTGGTGATACTGATTCATAAAAGTTTGTTTTCAATGCATTTATTTTTAGTCACCTGAACAATTAAAGAAAGGATGGGTGGAGGTGGTGGGAGTGGGGGTAGAATGGAGGGCAGTGCCACCTAAGAATTTGTATTATTTCCTTTTCAATATTTTGATTGGACCCTCTTTTTTTATTATTTACTTATTTATTTTACAAATTAACAACTTACTCATATTAATTCCACAAACAGGTATTTAGTATTTACTGTGTGCAAAGCTATGTATGGGCCAGCAGGAACACCTTCACACCAATAAGCCCATCAGCCTAATTTCAGGAACCTAGAAACTACCCTTGAAATGTGGGGCTTTGTTCCCCTCTAGGATTTTCTGTTTTTGTTTTGTTTCTGGTTTTTTTTTTTCCCTTTAGCTATGAATACTGATAAATGGTAACAGCCTTGAGAAAGGAGAAGGGAGACCTGGGAACTGGCAAAGTTGTTGTTGTTGTTTGCTTTTAAATTAAAGGACTAAGCAAGATCCAATTGCTTTCACTCCATACCACACCTCTCCAGGAGAACCAGTTTTTTAGTAAAATATTCATGGGGAAGAGAACATCTATGAAGAGGAGGAAAAAAGCCCACAGCAGGGAAGGTTCTAATCAAAAGGAAAAACCTGATTTCCATCATAAGCCCCTGCTTTCAGCCACTTGTAAGGACTCAAAAAGTCCTTCCTGGCTCAATTATTCTCTCTTTGGTTTCAGCCCAAAGGCGATTTTTAAGGGAAAAAATGCCTTTGGGCATTTTTCAGTTCTGAAAGGATAAAAACAGACTGTAAAAAAAAATACCCAAAAAGCAAAAAGCATTACTTTTTTTTTTTTTTTTGAAGTTCAGTAAAAATGGTTATACTGAGAACTACAACTTGGCAGGGAAGTAACTCATGATGTCACTCACTCCTCAGCTAGTTGTGGAAGCAGAGTGATTGGGTCTGCAAGCCGGCACCAGGGCTAAAGGACCAAGTCTAGTACAGCACCATTTATGATCAGTGGACTACAAAGCATTTTTGACAATAAGGCTGGCAGATCTACCCAGCAAGTGTTTCAGGATACAGGAAAAGTTAAGACTTCTGGGGGAAATTTTACCTTTTACATTTCCTCACTGATGTTTAAACTTATAACCTTCATGCTGCCTCACAAAAGGCCAGTGCTTACGCAAGAAAATATAGCATTTCTTTATATAGATACATGAAAATAAATAAAGGAAGTGCTCTTGGTAAACTTTTTCACATGTGTGTTCTTTTTTTCCAAATATATTCTCTATGATGTCTGTCTCACATTTAACCATGTGGGGCATTAGTGGGTCATTAGTTAAAAAAAAAAAAAAACAGTTCTTTTAAGATAAAAAACTGCAAGAAAAAGACAAAGCTCATTTTCCTGTAGCTAAAGAACCATGTTCTACTAACAATCGAGGGAGCTGAACATTCCATTATAAAGTAAAATCTAATTAATAAGGAAAGGGAACACTGGGAAAGAACAATCTGAATTCTCTGAAAATTGACTTATAGTTCTATCATTTCTTTCTTTTTTAATGATAGCATTTCATTTTATATAGTTCTACCATTTGAAGAACATATTAATTTGCTTTAGATTGACAATGTTTCTAAATGGAGATATTATCTAGGTGTGGTAACCCCATAATCTTTACTACCACAGGGAGGGTAGAAGCTAAGGTCAATCACTTGAGCCCAGGAATTCTGGGCTTTTAGCTCAGCAAAAATCGATGGCATGTCTGCTCAAAGTCTAGCACCCATACAGTGAGCTCCCTGGGATCTGTCATCCATCCGGCTGCATAAGAAGGGATAAGACAGTTTAGGTCACAAAAAGAGAAGGTCAAAGCTTCCATGGTCATCAGCAATGGGGATCACAGCCCGTGAATGGTTGAAATACATCCAGCCTAGATGAGATAAGGAATTTCATTGCTGTTGCTGTTCTTCCTCAGGTACATTTGGGGGATTTCTTGACAAAGACAAATGAATAGATTGACAAAGATAATGAAGTGGTTTGTCATTTCCTTCTCTTGCTTAATTACAGATGAGAAAATCGAGACAAACAGGATTAAGTGACTTGCCCAGGGTCATACAGCTAGTATCTAGGATTAAATTTGAACTAAATCTTCCTAATTCCAAGCCAGATACTCCACCAAACTGCCCATGAGATAGGGAGACTCAGTTTCAAGCAGAGAGAGAGAGAGAAAGAGAGAGAGAGAGTGAGTTATATAAATATATACATACACATATAGACTTCTATGTACATACATGTAAATATGTGTGCATATATATACATGTGTATGTATATAAAACAAATGAAGCTTACGGATTCTTTATTAAGAATTATTTGTAAATTAGCTGAAAAGCTGCTTACATATAAATCATCACATCTCAAATCCTTGAAAATAAGTACTTTTTAAGGTACTTATAGTAAATCTGCAATTTTGTTACACAATTAACTATAGCTAGTGCACATTAAAAAGTTTATGCACACCTCAGACTGTTTTATCTATATCTATCTGAACTAAAGACAGCTTCTACTGTGTTTCCATTTTGTATTGTTCAAAAAGATGGTGACATATCTAACTGAAAAAGTATGTGTAGTAAAAGCTCACCTATCACTGAGCTCAGTGAGGACCAGGAAACAAATAAAAGATCTCTGACCAAAGTAGAAGTCACAAAATATGCACACTTCATTCATAGGAAAAGACCCACAGTCCTTACCCTGGCACAGGGTATCTTTTTCTCACTTTAACTACAATTTGAGCCAGCTTAATTAACTGGTTTCTAAGACCCTCAATTGGGATTTGAAGCCCAAACTACTGCTGAGAAGGGGGAGGGCATGGGGGTGGGAAGGAAAAGCTACCACCAGCAGGCAGAATGACAACAGGGAAAAGTAACAACTGACACATTCACAGCAAAGGAAGAGATGAAAAAACTATAAAAAGCAGACGAGCTCAAAAAACACAGCCTTCTAGAGATCTTTTAGAATGCAAGCAAATTTCTAAACATAGATCTTGGGGATTGTATTAAGGCACAATTAAATGGTGCCATTGTGGTAAAGGAGGAAAGATCTTGGTACTTGGAGTTAGGATGTTTAATTTCAAATCCTAGATTTGCTATTTATTGGCTATATAATTATAAGGATGCCACAGCTACTCTCTGCCTCAATTTCTTCATAAATTAGATGGAAAATAATACCTAAATTGTAGGATTGTTTTAAGAACAAGATAATATGTGTAAAGCACTCTGCAGCCAATCTAAAGGACTTGATATAATTTTCTTCACTGAAATCCTACTCTATTAGAACATTACCTTGGATTCTCCAAGTGTTTTCCAGCAGAGAAGTTTCTGGCAGGTCCTACAATGCTGGAAAGGATTTGAGTAAAGATGTGATAATAAAATGTATGCTTTTAAAACACCTGAGCTAACTAAGTTTTGAAAAACCCATCACCAGAGGATGGAATTATCAGGCAGCAAATTCCTTTAGCCAAAGTGACTCAGGAAACTATTTACTAACAGTTTAAGGTATGGAGAAATTATAACCTGCACTCCTGGAGAGTACTTATGCATCACAGATCTTTAAAATGGTATCATCATAATTTATTTTTTAATACTCTTGAGTCATCAAGAAAAAAATTAACATTCTATTTTTTTAAAGATGGCAGAGAAGTATAACATACTTCAGAAAGGTTTTCACCCAAAGAGGCTAAAATAAATAGTCTTGATGCTTAGAAAGGCAAGCCTTCTACTCTCTGGAAAAATTGCCTCTCTAAAACAATTAATTCCCTGGAGGTACTAAAGTCTAGTAATATTCTGCTGAGAAACGCTATTTCTGGACGTTACTTGCAGCAGGGGCCTCAAATAATAAACACTGACTGCTGCCATGCATCTTACATCATGACTTCTGCCATATATTTGTCATCTCTAAAAACTGTTAACCTTTTAAGAACCAAGGTTATATCAGGTCTCAATGAATCGTTGTCTCTCTTTTTATTTTAAGCAAGCCCTCTCAACATTAAGTAAGCTGAACTACTTTTCCTTCTTTTCAGAAGGGACTCCATGTGTGAAACATTGAATATATGATTAGATTCAAGCTGATATGTTTGTTAGAAAGGATGGATGGCTCACTGGTTACATAGGTATGAAAGAGAGATTCATAAAGGATGGTAATATGAAAACAAAAGAAGAGTAAGAAAATTTTAAAAGAAATTGCATTGTTTCAATCCCTCCTCAGCTCTCTCCCAACCAGGCCAGCTAAGAGAAGCACAATTGTTAGTACCAAGGAAGTGTTTTATGAGTTAGTTAAAGGATTTCTTTAGCATGAAAACATAGCATAAAATAGTTATGATAAAAATTAGAAAAAAAATCACTTTTTTTCTGAGATCTTTGTTCAAATATTTGGAAGAGGCAAACAAAGTGATACAAGTCTATACTCTCTGATACCTAGGAGACTGAAACTGGTAGATCATGTGATCTTGAGAGTTATGAGCTGCAGTAGACTATGGTATCTACACTAAGCTGGCTAAGAAGGGGCAAATTCAGAGCAGTTCAAAACTTCCTGGATCATCACCAATGGGCCCTAAGTGGGTTGCAGCACTTTTAGCCTGAGATAGCCCAATCACACACACACATAAAAAAAGGTAGAAATTAGTGGAGATACCCTCCCCAAACCCCTCTCCCCAGCAATATCCAATTATTCCCTGGGATCACTTGCACTTGAGATGTGCTGAATGAACCTGCAGCTGAAGAAACAACAGAAATGCCCATAGCAACATAATTACCAAGCACATCTTTGCAGTCAAGTTGGTACAAGGGGATGCTTAAGCATCTGTAGAGGTTACGGCCAATCCACCTTGTTCTGTCTGCTCAGTTACAATAAAAAAGGAGGGTTTCTTCTGCCTTTACTAGCTATCTTTTTTAGTCTGTTCTCTTCCCTGCTAACCAATAAAATCTATGGATAGGGGTAAGGTCTGAGTTGGGGGTGGGGAAGACAGTTACACAAGTACTTCAAAGGAGGCAAGGACAAAAGTTAATTAGGACTATTCATGAGCCTTGTTGAATGGGAATACTGCATTCCAACCTTGGAGAATTTAATTGCATAGGGGGAGGTGAAGAAGAATAAGATAACTGGGGAATAAAATCTGATTTCAATTTAATTCCAGCACTGCTTGGTCCTATTTATTTCATAGAGGATCTCATGCAGAATAATGCCATTACTGTGCATCAAATGGCATTAGAATCTCCTAATAAATTAACAAGTGAAAATTAATGGTCGCTCAGTCCATTAAATCTTGTTAATTTTATTTCACTTATAATAATACAGCAATCACAAGTTTACATTATTAAACCAATATTTATTTTTAAAGGACTCATTTTAATTGAATTCCTGATGTGGTAAGCCTGAATCAGATTCTCTGATTCCATCAACATCTTATATTTCTCATCACAACTAAATGACTACTGTATTTGTGGGCCGCCAAAAATAAGTTACTTCAAAATTAATGTCCTAGTAAAAAAGTCTTTTTTTTTCCTTTTTAGACTTATTAGAACTGGGGTAAGAATTTCACATGTTTTAAAAGAGACTTCTCTTTCTTCAATGACAGCCTTGAACTTGGAATGTGTGCTATTGCAAACAAAATGGTGTGTAAATATGAAAAAAATACAGAGAATGAAAAACTAAAACACAGAATTGTTAAATACAGTATAAATATATCATTCCTCAGAATATCTGTCATGGCTCTAATATTTTTTGGTCTAGAAAATATTTTTAAAGTTATCAGGTACAGCCAGTGATACTTAACTTGAAATTTCAAAAGACACAAAAGTTCTATTTTAAAATCACACACATTCTGCTAATTATTACTATTCCCTCTATGTTTATTCAAATGAATTGAGGTGAGGATGTCACCTTCCTTACAAACTCAGATCAGCTGCCAACACATACAAAATTTACCTAAATATCAGAATAACTTGTTTAAATCAAATTTTTGCTAGCTCGAAATTGCTGTCACTTCTTTTGTTTTCAAATAACTTCTCATGCCACAGGGAAGACACAACAATGAAAAAAAATTCTCCTTTTTTTCCCCCTTTGATTATTGTTTTATTAGTGTCTTGGGAAACCTCTCCAGCTTCAGATGATCACAAGCCTGAATAGTTTTGCAGGAAAAGTGACATCATGACATGCTTTACTTAAGAGTATTTTAATTCTGTACTTTCCAATTAAAACCTTGATGCTATTGTCCAAATACTTTTAGTCTTCTTGAAAAGAACAAAGAAAGCTTGAACTCAGCCAAAGGAAGCACAACTAACAACCACTGTGAGGAATATGAAACCTGTCTTATTCTCTCTGGCAAGATCTATAAAATTAGGAAAATATACAGAGTGCACCAACCTCTCAAAGTGCATTCTTTGCTGGCTTTCAGGAGAGGAAGGGAGAGATTAGTGATCAGAAGAGGGGCATCTCTCATCCCTGAGACACTGTAAAATCAGCAACCTACTGATTTCTGGAGAAATCTGGTTGGATTCCTATGACAGTTAAAACATTAAACTGATAAGCAGCATGCAAGTGGCTTGACTGGCATATACCAGCAGTTTAGCTAGATTCCAAGTTCTGGGGCAAATGAGGTTTGGCTAGGAAAGCCTAGGAAGCTTAAGGTGACAATCAATCAATAGGTGTCTTAGAGTCACCAGTGACTCAGTGGCTAGGGCAGAGATCCTGGAGTTAGGAAGAGTCATCTTCCAGAGCTCAAATTTGCTATCAGACATTTACTAGCCATGTGACCCTGGGCAAATCACTTAACTATGCTAGCCAGTTTACTTACAATTAAATGAGCTGGAGAAAAAAAAAAATAAAACCATTCCAGTATTTTTGTCAAGAAAATCCCAAATGGGGTCATGGACAATTGGATACAAAGGAACAATAACTTGCGGCTACTTTGTACCAAGCTTAGTACTGAGCTCCTGGGATACAAAAACAAACAGACAAAAAACCAAAAGGCAGTCTCTGCCCTCAAGGAGCTTACAATCTAATGGAGGCAATTAATATTCGGTGGTAGGCCTGAACTCTCTTGCTTCTCTAATTCTAACTTATTTCAGTCATCAGTTAAAAACACAGTTTGCTTCAGAAAGAAGGGAACTGAACTGGGCAGCAAATCAGGAGGCAGGGAGAGAGCCTGAAACAGTAGCAAGGCAGCCTTAAAACTATCCACTTTGCCATTCTAAAGTTTAGCCCACTAACAATATGGACTTAATGGGATGGGTATGAGTGTTGAATGATGAGGCTAACAGGCAGCATTTATGTAGTATTTTAAAGTTTGCAAAGCATTTCATATATTACGTTATGGTTGGTGGTATGTATATATTAATATATAACATAATATACATTATATATGTAATATATTTTATAAAATTATATATATATATATATATATATATATATATAAATACCAGGTTGATAGTACTATTATTTTTGTTTGGTAGCAGGGACTCCGAGGCTGATAACCTCTGTTATGTGACTTGTCCACAGTCACGTATCTAGGGAAACCACTTTGTAACTGTGATGTGCCACAGAAAATGTAAGCTGCTATTACTAAAATGCAGCTTTCCTCTCTCCAGGGCTTCCTGGTGGTGTTTATTCCTTTGTGGTTTAGAAAGGCAGAGATAGCAAACTCCATTGACAGCCAGGAAGTGGTACTCAAGCCTAAAACTTGATGGTTAAGATGATATTCTAGGGATGAACTTAGAAAGAGGAGGGCACTAAGTAAAAGCCTGATAAATCGGTTCCTCTTCCTGCTCTTCCTCTTCTTCCTCCACCTCATCACCATCATCAATAGCATTTATGTAATACTTGAAGACTTATAAAGAAATGTCCTCAAACTCAGATCAAATGTGCTTCACACTGCACCAGGCTCCTAGTGAACACAGCTGAAGTAACAGAAGGCTTAATTGAAAGTACACCTTAAGGGAGGTACTGATTTGTAGTGCAGGACTCACTCCTTCCACCAAAGGAGATAGTGCTGTCATCAAAAAGTGACCATCCTCTGGAATTTCAAACAACCATGACCTGATAATGCACACTTGAGTAGTAACTTTGGAGCTTTTGCATAGAATTCACTTGTCCAAGCCAGAAACGGTACTGATAAAGATGACAGATTCTCTCTTTTCAAGGGCAACCAGCTTCTCTCTACTTCCCATTGCTCCCATCATCTCTGAGCAAGAGGAAAGATATGGTCTCAATTGGTACAAGGTTCTCAGATTCAGGAACATCTGAGTGCTGTCCTGCACCGACACATGCTGGTGAGTTATCCTGGGCAAAGTCATGGCCTTTCCATGCATGCAATTTTCTGAGATGCATTTGAGGAACATCTACTTTGAAAAAGACATTTCCTCACAAAAGATATTCCATCTCCCATCTTCTTTACCCAACTGTCCAGCATGCCTGGAACTTATCCCTTCCTCCACCTCACATCACACAGCTCATTTTTTCCTTAAGATGTATCTATCTTCTGTCTTCTGCAGGAACATTTCCTTATCTCCTCTACCTCAATCAAAATGAGATCCATTAAAGACTTTAGCTTTAAAAGGCCTTGGCCTTGGTCTCTCAACTGCACCCAGGGCCATCTCCAGTCATCCTGATCTATATCTTGCCACTGAACTCAGATGGCTCTGGAGGGAAAAGTGAGGCAGATGACCTTGCACAGCCCTCCCTCACTTAAATCCAAGTCACTTGCATGTCATAATATCACCTCCCTGATGTGATCCTCTTCAAGAACAAAGGACAAGCAACAATAATATAGCTAGGGACCTCTCTCCCACACTCTCATTTTTTAAACAACTGTGTTTCTATATGCATTTAACTTTATATAACTGCTGTCCATATTTTTATATATAATTATTATCTACTTCCATTAGAGTATAGCTCATTACAAATGGGCCTGTTTCTGGTTATTAGTATTTGTATTCCCAGGCCCAACACATAATAGGCCCTTAATAAATCCTTTCTGATTGAATAATTGATCAGTAAAACAATTTCCTGCAACAATGAAATCACAGGTCCAGATCCCCCCCCAAAAAAACTATTTTCATCCATCTTATCCTTAAGTTAAAGCTAATGTTACCTGAAGTAGAAAACAAAGAATGAATAGTGTACACAGAAAAAAATTTTCTTCAAATTATCTGACTACTAAAAATGATCAAAGCACCATAATGCCCATTTCTAGAATGCAGGAATTAAAATTGAGTTTCCCTAGAACATGTAAACTAGTTTTGCAAAACTTTAAAGTATTACTGTCGCCTGGTTATATCCAACTCCTAATGATACTGAAAGGGTTTGCTATTTCCTTATCTAGCTCATTTGACAGATGAGGAAACTGAGGCAAGCAGGGTTTAAATGACTCACCCAGAGTTACTCAGCTAGTAAGTGTCTGAGGCCAGATTTGATGAGTCTTCACTTAAATCCAAGTAACTTGCATATCATGGCATCATTTCCCTGATGCCATGATCCTTTTCAAGAACAAAAGACAAGTAGTAACAACTAGTTGCTAGTGACTTCTCTACCAAACTCTCATTTTTTATGAAGATGAGTCTTCCTACTTCCAAGCCTGGAATTCTATCCACTGTGCCACCTAACAGCCCTTAAAGAGCCCAATACTAGCTATAAGTATTAGTTATCATTATTATGAAACTGGAAAATATGCAAAGAACATTACTCCTAAAGTCAGGAGAAAAAAAAGGGCTCAAAGCCTCCAACATTTACTATTTATATAATTGTGAGCAAGCTTGTTACAGATTATGTCTTTATTCCCTCAAGCATAAAATGGGGATAATAGGCTAAATATTGAAGGAGATAAAAGTACAGGACCTACAGGATGTCAGGATGACATGAATTTAAATCCTGTCTTGGAGACTCATATGTAACTCTGAGCATGTCACTCTACTTCTATCTGTCTCAGTTTTTTCTTCTGTAAAATGGAGACAATAATAGCACCTACCTCTCAGGGTTGCTGGGAACATAAAAAGAGATAATACGTGTAAATTATTCTACAAATCTTAAAAGTGTGATATAAATGCTAATAATTGTTATTATTATCATTATCTTCACAAGATAAAAGGCACTTTCAAAATCTTAAAGTTATATGCAATCTGGTTGTTTCTTCCTCTCGGTCACTCAGACCACACTATATCCTTAGACTGTGAGGATGTGTTGAAAGAGACTGCCTAAAACCGTGAGTAACTCTGGAACAAGAGTCAGAAGAGCTGGTTTCTAACCTTAACTGTTCCACTAACTAGTCATGTCACCTACAGAGTTACCTCCCATTTCTAAGTCTCAAGGTCCTAGTCTATAAAATGAGATTTTTTTAGATGATCCCTAAAACCCTTTCCAATGCCAGTATTTGGTAATTCCCTAACAATGACCCATACTCAATCAGGGGATTAGGTGTTATTTCCTTCCATTTAATTCTCCAGACTTCAGTGGTAAGGGCAGACAATTTGACAAGTTGCATGCAGATTCAGGTTAATGCAGGGCTATGGCAGACATGCTGGTATCATTAAATCTGTAGCCAATTACCTCCATTTTTAATTTTCTACCCACAACCAACACAGCAGTGCTGCCTTATGAAACAAAGGAACCCAGAGGTTCAGGCACAAGATGCTGGCATGAAAATCCTATATTTCTGAAGTGCATAGCAATCTTAATTCCAAAGAGATAGGAAAATATAACTCTGCCTCCCTAGGAGAGCTTTCCATCCCAATCAAAGATACAAATTCAGGACAGGATTTTCCCAGGAGTCTTCTTGAGATTAGAGGATAGATAATGATTGAGCTCTTAGAATTCCAAAAACCATTCTAGCCACATCAACTTCCTTTTACCAGAGTAGGAGTTCTGGACCTTTTGTGCATCATAGACTTTTGGTCAGTCTGAAGAATAAGGAAACATTCTCAAGATAATGTTTTTAAATGCATGCTATAAAACACATAAAATTACAAAGAAAATGAACTGTGTTGACATACAACTATCAAAAAAAAAAAAGGTCATAGACTCCACATTAAGAACTCCTCAGACCTGGAAGATACTTGAAATCCCAATATCAATGTTGTTTAGGACAGTCAACTACAATAAGAGGTTTTCCTCAACCTATGATAGCAAGACAACTAAGGGACTAACTTCTCACAGTGTCAAGGAAAGTCAGTGGCACAAGGTGGTTTCAGAAACCAAAAGCTAAATGACAACAAGGTACATAAATTGTTACTTTCTAGGAATCCTAGCAAATCCTCCAGCCTCTGCACTTATAGCAGAAGCTGTGGGTGATACCAAGAAGAGTGAACCATCCCCTTGTCTTCAACACATCCTGATCAGATAAGTGGGTGGGTACTATCAATCTTCCTTGAAGAAGTAACTACCCAGGGGTCCTGGAGATAACAGAATCTGGGACTGAATTGCATGTCTTGCTATCTATCAGACCATGCCTACCTCTTCTTTCAATCATTGCTGATCCCTAGACCTACAGTAAAAAACTAAGCTTTAAAGGCATATATCTTCTTTTTCCCTTGATTGACTATATTTGCCTAAAAAAAAAAATCTAAGTATAAACTTCATTGGTATTTCCAAATGAAGGCTGCTTCACATGAACAGATGCAGCATTGTGAAGACTGACCCCAGTGTTAAGACAGACTGGGATAAATACACAGGCTTTGTAAGTCTCCTTCACAGCTGCTCCAAGGCAGGTGGTGGTGTGAGAGGATACATCCCTGGGACTGAATGGCCCTGAGCTGATGTGGACACTGGAGTCCTCTGCTGGCCAAGCCCAAGGAAGCCCAGGTAACCTGGATTAAATCAGAGCCTAGGATAGACCCAGCCAAGAGCAAATCCCCAGAGCTCCTTCAGAGCAGAACTGATCCTAGAAGGGGGATAGAAAGGAAAAACAGTAGATAAATGGATCCTCTATTTTTTAAATTATTCCTCCACCTCCACCCCTCTCCCAAAAACCACTGAGTTCAACTAAACCTCTAGGGAGTCAAGGCAAGTCATTGACCCTTTCTATAAGCCATCTGTGAAACCCCTCCCCATCTTCCAGTCATAGGGGATGCTGAGAGCATAAAAGAGGATAAACACATGGGAAGGTGCTTTAGAAATAAAGGCACTATAGGAATGCATGAGATTAGCTGAGGCCTACTTTTACAGACATCTTTATCATCAGAACTACTTCACTTCTACAGAGTACTAAATTGTTCTACACCAACCTGAACCCTGCTAAAAAGAGAAGCACAGTAATCATCCCCACCTGAGGACTAGCTATTGACATCCCCACCCCCGCGGTGGAAGGGGGGAGGAGGGCGGTCTTCACTATTGGTCCTGAGACTTTGGAGAGAAAAAGAAACAAGTCCAATACTAACTGCCCTCTTCTTCTAGAAAGTCAATGCATTTATCTGAGCTGTACGTGTGCAGGAGCGGAGGGAGTGTGGGGAGTGGGGAAGGAAAAAACTGGCAGAACTGAATCTAAAAATACTCCTAAAAAAAAAAAAAAAAAAAAAACTAATCCCAAATGCAAAGAGAGAGCTAGAGAGAAGGAATCTGTCAATCACGCGGGTCCAGGCTTCTCACCCACAACCCTAGCCCTGGCAGGCCCTCCCTTAGCTGCGCGGACTGCATTCCTTGGAGGGGGGGCAGGCAGGGGAAGAAAAGACGGAAGGGAAAGAAAAGGAGGGGAGGAAGAAACAGAAAGACAGACAGAAACACCTATACTAGTGCTGGGAGTTAAGGCCGAGATCGCACTGTGCTGCTGGGGAGGAGGGGCGCTCCATCGAGCCGGGCTAAACAAAGCCGGAGCCCCAAACAAACTTCCCACCCGCACTCGCCCACCTCCATCCCCCTGCAGCCCGGGAAAGAATGCCTCGCGCTCCACCAGCCAGTCAGGACCCCCACCCCTTTCGTCCACTACTAGTCCCCCAATTCTTTCCTCCCGGGCTGGTTTGGGCCGCGTGGAAACTCTAGTTTCCATCTTTGCAGCGGTGGTTTTGTTTTAGGTACCTTGCCCCTGCTCCACCCCCACACCCCCACACCCCCACCCCCACCCCCACACACTCACTCACTCCCGACCGAGTCCCAGATCGCGCCTACTTTCCCCGTTTCAAACACACATACACAAAACCGGGCCAGGCCCGGGAGTGAGAAGAAGCCGCCGCCCGTGCCAATGCCGGTGCCCGTGCCCTGCTCTGGCTCTGGCGCCGGTACCTTCGTCCTCACCTGGGGATGGTGATGCATTTGGTGTTGATGTTCTGCGTGGTGATAGCCTTCTCCAGCTCATCCAGTTGCCCGGTCTTCTTTAGCTTCTTGACCAGGCTTTTGACCGCCTTCTCGCACCACTTCTCTTCTTGCCCGTTCTGCTCGCCTTTCTTCCAGCCCAGGAGGCGCTTCACGATCGGGGGGGTAAAGGGCAGAATGGAAGACATGATGGAGGTGGGCAGGAGGGACTCCCCCCGAAGGGGGAGGCAGGCAGGCACACCGAAAAGACTGGGATCTCGGGAGCGTCCGGCCGTGGCCAGCCAAACTTCGCTCCAACTCCTTGCTCGACTCCCGGCGAACTTTCCTTCCCGACCTCGGCGCTGCAAACCTCGGGGCCCGCGGGCGGCCTGAGCTCCGACGCCCTCCTCCTCCTCCTTGTGCACTCAAGGGGAAAAGGAAAGGAGGGAGGAAGGGAGAAGGGAGTCCAGGCTGGGGTGGTGTGGAAGGGCCACGAAAGCAGCAGCAATAGCAATAACAACAGCGGCAGCAGCAAGAGAAGAAAAAAGTTTGTGTTTCCGCACGGTGTTGCTGTTTGGGTGCCGCCTCTGGGAAGAAAAGTCCAGCCCACGAATCAAAGTTTGTTCTACTTGCTCGCTTTGATGCGCAGATCCCTCCGCCTTCGTGGCCTCCCCTCCCCTCGGCTCCCAGATTTCTTTCGCCCCCTCCCCTCCCCTTCCCCTTCTTCCCTCCAGGCCTCGGAGTGTGCGCTCAGGCTCCCGCCCCGATCCCAGTCTGTCTCTCATGCAAATCGGCGTGCAGCCTCCTTTCCAAGCGGCTGTCACCGCCCCCTCGCCCGCCGGGGCTCCCTCCCCGCCACCCCCAAACGCACCGCCCAGTCGTCCTTCCTCCGTGCCCCCCCACCACCCCTTGCACTCTAGGCTGGCCTCGGCGGTGGCGCCCTCTCCACCCCCGGCTTCCAGAGGAAAGAGACCTGCCCTCAGTCCCACGCCAAACACAGCCCCACGTGGGCGTTGGTGCTTCGGGGAGGCTCTCCCGAGAGAAAGCTATACCCTGCAAACCACCACCTCCGCTCCTTTTTTCCTGTGATGAGAGATCTCTCTCTCAGGCCACCTGATGACACCCTGGAAGAGCCCCCGAGAAATTCGTGCGAAAGGCTGAGGAGAGAAGAATTAAAAAGAAGCGGGGGCAATGCAGTCGCCCCATTTCTTTCCCAAGGAGAACCAACTTGAGAAAACTTTTTCTTTAAAGTTGCGTCCTTGAAGTTCAAGAAAACTTGGATGTCATTCTAAACTTGAGAGGTGGGGGTGCACATTTCCATGCACACACTTACTGCCTTGTCTTCCTGTCCCCCAAAGCAGACATACGTACAATACCCTCCTTATTCCAGTTAAAGCAGTCTGGTCATCATGTTCAAGTCATTTCTCTTTTATTCTTTGTAAAATATATATATACTAGCACTTCGAATTGTTTTATTTCGGGGGTGGGTGGGAGGGAAGGAATGGCACCTGGATCTGCTTTTCAAGACCTGATTTTAAATCCCCGGAGAGTCTCAGAAGTGGGGATTAGGATGGGACAGTATGAAGACAGAAGATATGCTTAAACTTTTTACTTATCTAAACTGAGTATATGGAATCTTCAAGGGATCCTGGAGATCATCCAAGCCCCGTAGTTTTACAAATTAAGGAACTGAGGAACCCGAAAGAAAAGTGACATGCTTATGATCAAACAACCAAGTGTAGCTGAGTTTAGAATCCAGGCCCTTTGGCTCCAAATGCATTGAGTCCCAAAGTGGTGTGTAGCCATATCTGCAAAGAGAAAACCCTGAGTTTAGCTTTTCAGTTATACTGAATGAGAAATGGGCAGAAAACTGAAAAGACAGGAATATTAAAGGGGTCAGGAAATTGATGGGGGGGGGGATTCTAGAATACAGGATTCAAGGTTCAAAATTAAAAACACTGTCTTGAGATTGCACCCCAGTCTCCCTGGCTTCCCCCCTGAACGTTGTCCCCCTTCCCACAACCTCTCACCGCCACAAACACCAACTGCCTTTGTTTGTATGTTTTTAATAGCAGGAAACCCCTGGGGTGAGAAAAAAAATTATCTAGGAAACCTGAAGAGGGTGCAGAGCCGCAAAGCCTGGAGGAAAGCAGAATCCACATAGCCAGCTAACAAGCTCCAGGGGTTCCTGAGGTCTCACCATGGATGACTTAACACATGGTTGTTAGTTAGGCTACTGTTACTTTGAGTTATTTCTTTCTCTTTCAGCCCTTTCCTAGTCAACACTGTTCCAGCTGTGGTTTAGTGGGGGGAAAGTCCTAAGATAGATTCTTCTCCTAGTCCATCTCCTTTCCCCCTACACACACACACACACACACACACACACACACACACTAACCTGCACTCATGGTCTTGAATAATCTCAGTTTTTTCATGTATAAAAGGACAGAATTGGATTATATAATCTTCGAACTGTGTCCCAGCTCTAAAAACCCATGTATTTCTGAAAATCTGTTCTCCAATCCTTGGTTTTCCCAGTTTACAAAATGGGGATAATAATCCCTACCTCAAAGTTTTATGAGAATAAAATTGAGTGTCTGGTGAAAGCATTGGCAAAAACAGTGAATATAGTAAAGCTGTTAGTATTGTTTCATATTTATAGTTCACTTCAATCTAATGTCAGTATTACAGCATAGGAATTTAGCAATGAAGCAAGTGGCAAAAAAAAAGCATCTTGGGAGTAATCATCAAAATATGATATCCATGTGGTAGACAGAAACACCATAATAGTCATATTCCTCAGGTTTCACATTTTAATTTGCCATTTTTTATAGAAAAAAATAATTCAATAAATAATATATTCTAATAAAATAAATTCACATAAGAATAAAGATGGGGGGGAAGGAGAAGCATTCATTGATTAAGTAAGAGTGACTACTGTGCTCACTTTCCAGGAGGTGTCCCAGAAAAATCCTAGATACGAGTCCTTTCTTCTAGGACCAAGAAACATAGGGAGACGAAAGATATACATGTAGAGATAACAAATGAATGAAAAAAAGCATTTATTAAACACATTTGTGAAAGTCATTGTGCTTTGTGATACAAGACAGATAGTGTTACAGATAAATGTGAGTTCCTGAAGTTCAGAAGGAGTAAAAGATCACTTGTACCTGAGACATTTTTGTGGGAGGAAGATGAGATTCAATTTTAAAGAATAAATAAGAATCTAAGGCAGCTAGGTGGTGCGATGGATTGAGCACCACCTCTGAATTCAGGAGGACCTGAGTTCAAATTTGGCCTCAGACACTTAACACTTCCTAGCTGTGGGACCCTGGGCAAGTCACTTAATCCCAATTGCCTCAGCAAAAAACTAAATAAATAAATAAGAATCCAAGAGATAAAAGGAAAGGGCACTCCAGTCTAGAGCAAGGCATGAGCAAAGACAGGTAGGAATGTACAAGTCATATATGAAGAAACAGAAAATAGATTTGTTTGGCTATTGAGAAGAAATCAAGAAATTCTAACTATGAGACCAGCAGGTGGTATTTGCCCCATGATGATTGAGGGCCATAAAAACGAAGGCTCTGAAAGACTCAGGTTTGTCCTGAGAACAGAAGGCCAGGCAGGCAGGTATCAGAATTAATATCATCCATTAACATTTTTCTCAAACTTGTATTAACTTTGTGCTTAGGGAGAGTTTAGACCTTTTAGAAATCAAGTTAAATTCAATAATTGATTTTTAGAGCTAGTTAGATAATGCAGAGGATAGAATGCTGGATGTGGAGTCAGGAAGACCTGAGTTCAAAGAAGTTCTCAGACACTAGCTGTATGACTCTGGGTAAATCAGTTGTCTGTTTTCTTATGCTGTAAAATGGAGATAGTGACAGTACCTACCTTGCAGTATTGATGCAACACTGGGATTGTGAAAACTAGGACACTGGTACATTGTTGGTAGAGTTGTGAACTGATCCAACCATTTTGGAGAGCAGTTTTGAACTATACCCAAAGGGCTATCAAACTATGCATACCCTTTGATCCAGCAGTGTCTCTACTGGGCCTGTATTCCAAAGAGATCATAAAAAAAGAGAAAAGGATCCACATGTGCAAAAATATTTGTAGCAGCCCTTTTTGTAGTGGCAAGGAACTAGAAACTGAGTGGATATCCATCAATTAGAAAATAATTGAATAAGTTATAGTATATGAATGTTATGGAATATTAGTGTTCTATAAGACACAATCAGCAGAAGGATTTCAGAAAGGCTTGGAAAACTTGAATAAACTGATGCTGAATGAAGTGAGCAGAAGCAGGAGATCATTGTATATGGCAACAATATTATGCAATGATCAATTCTAATTGATGTGGTTCTTTTCTACAATGAGGTGATTCAGGCCAATTCCAATAGACTTGTAATGGAGAGAGCCATCTGCATCCAGAAAAAGAATATGGGGACTGAATGTGGCTCACAACATAGTTTTTTTCACCTTTTTGTTGTTGTTTGCTTCCTTTTTTCTTTCTCATCTTTTTCCTTTTTGATCTGATTTTTCTTGTGCAGCATGATAATTGTGAAAATATGTATAGAAGAATTGCACATGTTTAACATATATCAGATTATATATTGTCTACAGGAAGGGGTGGGAGGTAAGGGAGGAAAAAAAAAATTTCAAACACAAGATTTTGCAAGGGTGAATGTTGAAAACTATCTTCACATACATTTTGAAAATAAAAGCTACTTTTTAAAAAGTCATCATACAGGGGCAGCTAGGTGGTACAGTGGATAGAGCACCAGCCCTGAATTCAGGAGGATCTGAGTTCAAATCTGGTCTCAGACACTTAACATTCCCTAGCTGTGTGACCCTGGGCAAGTCACTTAACCCCAATTGCCTCAGCAAAAAAAGGCATCATACAACCTAAAGAAACTCAAAAAAATTTTAAATTAAACTTTGTTTTAAAAATACAAATTTAAAACTAGGCCTTGTACCATTTGTTTGCAAACTATAAAAATGAAATATAAAATATTAATTTTTTTTTAGAAATAGTAAGGTGTGTCTGGGCATGCCTTACTTGTTCTATATGCATGCCTTACTCTTCTGGGCCTGCAATTTCCTCATCTATGGGGTAAAAGAGATAGATAAAATGATCTCTAAGGTCCCTTCCAATTCTATAATCTTTTAAATATGTAAAGTTGTTCGTTGGTGACAAAACCATGCCTAAAACAAGTCACTGACTGCTAGTCTATGCTACTAGGGGTTAGTGACAAAAGACTGTAGATCAGAGTGAACTCCCTCAGTAGGAGTAGTGAGATAAGAATTGTCTACTGTTGGTTATACTTTTTTTTAAAATTAATTTGTATCCAAACCTCCCTCAACCTTTCTATCTCACTATTCCATTAAACATTTGTTTCTCAAAAGTCATCATTTAGCTCCTAGTCACTTATCCCTTTACAATTTTCCTGGTACAATGGAAGGAAAACTACCTTTGAAATTATAGGGCTTCTGTTCCAATTGTATGTCTGGCATTTGTTACCTATATGACCTTGATGTGCCTTTTCCTTGATCCCTTTGGAACTGAATGTTCTTTCTTCCTTTAGCTTCAAAGACTACTCTCCTCTTTCTTGAATTATTCCTTCTCTTTCCTCAGTCAACCACTTCCTGACTCTCTGTCTCTCTCTCCTACTCTGTTGTCCTTAACTACTATTTCTTATAAGTGATTCCTTCTGAATTTTGTATCAGCATCTCCTATCTACTTCAGACATTTCTAGCTAAATATCCCACCAGCACCCCAACTTTAATTATCCTAAAGTGAGTTTATCATCTCCTCCCCACAATCTGCTCTTCCTTCTGACTTCACTGTTACTATCTGTGGCACCTTCATTCATTCATTTATCCACAACTTTAGGGCTCTCTTTTACGACTCTACTGGACTACCATAAAGTCTTCCTGCTTCTGCTCCTACTCCCTACCAACTTTCCCCCAGTCCATTCATAATACCATTGCTAGAATAATATATTTTACTGACAGATCCAATCATGTTAGTTCTCTGTCCAAAAAACTTCCATTGCTCCCTACTGCCTTCTGATAAAGCTCAAATTTCTTTCTCTGGCACATTTAAGATTTTCCATGAGTTGACTTCTCTGTCTTTTCCACCTTATCTAAGATTATTTCCTTCCATTCTCCAGCCAAATGAGGGGCTTTCTCCCTCCCAAACACTCCAATTACCACCTTTATGCTCCCACTTTGGTTTCGACTTTTCTTTGTTAGAATATTCTCCTCCCAGCATTTGCCTATGGAACTCCCACCAGTATTTTGATTTTTTAAAAATAATTATGATGTAGTAAATTCAATATGGAACTTCACAAATTATCCTACTTGTCTTATTCTTTTGGGCTTTCCTTTGGTTCCCTTCTGTGGGTTATTTTTTAGATGTTTCAATGACACTCTTTTCTTTCTTTTCCTTTTTTACTACCATAGGCAGGTCAGTAGTAAAGTAGTTAGAGTGCCAGGCTTGGAGTCAAGAAAAACTGAATTGAAATCAGATCTCAGGCCTTAGGCCTCAGGCCTCAGGCATTTACTAGCCGTGTGATCCATAGATACTTTACCTCCATTTGCCTCTGCTTCTTCTTCTTTAAGTATATGTATTAATTTAATTATATATATTATATTATACATATATTATGATTATAAAAGCACTACCTCCAATGGTTACTGTTAGGATCAAATGAGATAATAATTGTAAAGCATTTAGCACAGTGCCTGGCATATAGTAACTGCTATATAAATGTTATATTTTTGTATAAATTTATACCCTCTTCTATACAACCTCTTCCATATCACAAAAGAAAAGAAAGAAAAAGAAAGCACTTATAAAAAATATACATAGCATTGAAAACAAATTAACCATATTTGTTATGTATGAAAACATATCTTGAGTCCATTTCTATCAGTAGGTTGGTCATAGACCTGATTTTTCAAGTCTTTCCAAGTTGTTTTTTCCTTTATAATGTGATAACCATATAAGTTGTTCTGGTTTTGATCACTTTTGTATCAGTTTATACAAGTCTTTCAAGATTTGTGCAAAACTAATTTGTTCACTATTTCTTAACACAAAATATTCATATGCCACAATTTATTTAGCAATTCTCCAATAGATGGGCATCACTACTTCAAAAAGAAATATTTCTTTACAGTGAATGCTATTAATATCATTGTCATTAATATAATTGTACAAATGGGTCTTTTCCCTATTTCTTTTTTTTTCTTTTTTATTAGGTAAAAGAAAATTTTTGACTTAATTCTTACCTAGTCTTAATCACTGAATGTTGTCTCAGTCAAAACTGAGACCTGTTAAAGATTTTAGTTTAAAAATCCAAGGTCTCTCACAGTATCCAGGGCCATCTCCAGTTGTCCTGATCTATATCTTGCTCTGGACTCAGATGATTCTGGAAGAGAAAGTGAAACTGGTGACTGCACAGTATGCTTCACTTAAATCCACCTTACTTGCATGTCATGGCATCACTTTCCTGATGTCATGGTCCTCTTCAAGAATGAATGACAAACAACAACAGCTCCCTTTGGCATATAGCCTCAGTACCCACAATGCTTTTAGATAATCTACATGCTACCTCCTCCAGAAAACTTTCTCAGATTAGAGAAGTGGGAGGTGGGGAGAGGCAGAAGGGGAAAGTGGCCTCACATTCGAAAAGTAGGCTAGAGAAAAACTGAAAAAGAAAAAGAGAGAAAGAAAGAAAAGAAGGAGGAAGGAAGGAGGAAAGAGAGAAAAAGAAAGAAAGAAAGAAAGAAAGAAAGAAAGAAAGAAAGAAAGAAAGAAAGAAAGAAAGAAAGAAAGAAAGAAAGAAAGAAAGAAAGAAAGAAAGGAAGGAAGGAAGGAAGGAAGGAAGGAAGGAAGGAAGGAAGGAAGGAAGGAAGGAAGGAAGGAAGGAAGGAAGGGAGGAAGGGAGGAAGGAAGGAAAGAAAAAGAAAGGAAGAAAGAAAAAAAGGAAGGAAGGAAAGGAGGGAGAGAAGGAGGGAAGGAGAAAGGGAAGGCAGAAGAGAAGGAGGGAGGGAGGAAGAAAAAGAAATGAAGAAAGAAAGAAAAAAGAAAGGAAGGAAGGAAAGGAAGAAAGAAAGAAAGAAAAAAGAAAGGAAGGAAGGAAAGGAGGGACAGAAGGAGGGAGAAAGAGAAGGCAGAAGAGAAGGAGGGAAAGAGGAAGGAAGAAAAAGAAATGAAGAAAGAAAGAAAGAGAGACAGAAAGAAAGAAAGAAAAGAAGGAAGGAAGAATGATTTTAGTGAGGAGATATATCTAGCCGTGACCCCAGAAAGATTTGGGGTCAAGGAGAAAGAATTTGTAGTCAGGAAGCTGCCTGTGCAGGGAGCTGGTATGGTTAGGACAGAACTACAGTATACAGGTTGCCTGTAATGACAGGATGAACAGCGTGGGCAGGCAGGGCGAGCCTGTGCCAAGTCTGAGCAAAAGGGCAGTGTTTGGAGGAATATTTTTAGGTCTCTCTCAAATGATCAGTAATTGTAGGTTTTAGAGGGGTAGGGGATGAGAAGGCAGGATAGGGCGAGGTGGGGGGAGGAGGAGTGTCTTTGTGAGTGTGTGATTCTGGGTTGTTTAATTAGCTGTAGGTGTTTTATCTGTGCTTGTCTGTGTTCCTGTATGTAGACATATGTGTTTATGTAGGTTTACCCTTCACACATGTTCTACATGTCATCTTGTAGACATCTGGCTGTGTTTGTATGTATCAGTGTTTGTGTCTGCTACTATGCATGTAAACAGGTTTTCCCTTTCCTAGTGTTCCTTCATAGGCTGTGAAAGACAGCTTTAGTTCAAAAATAACAACTTAGGTTCAGCAATTCTGTGATTCCTCCAGCCTAGAAGTCTATCTCCAATCCTAGAGACGTTTACTGGAGATCATGGTAGTTAACTTCAATTAAAATAAAAAAACACAACTAGCCAGCTTCACCCCCACTCCCACCAGAGGAGAAAAAAAAGTGAATTTTGGAAAGTGAGTGGGAATAGGGCCCTCCTCTCCAAGTCCTCATTTAGATCACACTGCTTGGGTCTGAGTAATTTGACTGATCCTATAGATATGAACAAAGGCCTGGGAGCTGCTGTTCTGTGCGGTCAGACAGATAGAGGGGAAGGTGTGGGAGCATCCCACCTTTAAAATAACATACATATATAGACTGGCACATGTACACACTGTCGATTATAAGAAGCACACAGTGCTTGACATTCATGGAAACAGTCTGTGGGGATGAATCAAACTTTGTTTTGTATTTTTTTGGGGGCTAAGAAATATGAGAGGGAGTCACTTCTGAGATGAGAGTAGAGCATTCAAACCAAGAAATAAGATTACCAGCTCTTTAAAGTAGGATCTAACAACTATAACTCAAAACCCAATTAATCTGTCTTCCTCATTTTGCTAATGAAGATACTGAGGCCAGAGATGCCAAGTGGGTTTGTCCACGATCCTGCAGGAAGTAATATCAGAAATGGGATCTGAACCTTAGTTCTCTGATTTCAGAGAGAGTGTACTTTCTGCTGTACCAGGAAAGCTGCACAGGAAATATGGTTGGGTAGCATAAGCACTGATTTGAATCCTCCTTCTCGTGTTTATTACTATGTTACCTTGGGCAAGTATTTTAACCCTTTGGGGCCTGAGTTTCCTTACCTGTAAAAATTTATGGGGTTAAACTAGATGACCTTTAAAAGAATAATTTTTCAACCTTCTCATGCCCTTGCCTGGTCTCTACAAGATGAACGCAAGGCAATTGTGAGTTGGAAACAAAAGTACTTCTCTTAAAGATTTCCTCCCATAACTGAGGCAACAGGCCACCCATGGCTTTCCAATCATTAGGGTCCATTGGTGTGGTGTGTCATTTATGAGGAGGGGGAGTTTTCTGACTCCCAACTCAAACCTATCATTTGCCATTCAATTATTATCCATTTATGCCTCTCACTCCTCAAGATGTCCAGTCTCGGGAGAGTTCCTTATTAACATGCAAAACTGGATCATTTTGAAATTTCCTTCTCTAGTACAGATGAGGAACTGAGGCAGAAAATGTCTACTGGAATTGAAGTCAACAAAAGCATTCATAAACTCTAATATGTGCCAGGCATTGCACTAAGCTTGGGGTATTCAAAGAGAAGCAAAAACAGATCCTATTCCCAAGAAGCCTACAATTGAGTAGGTATGAGTGTATGGGTGTGAGGGGGTGATAACATGCAAATAACTATGTACATGCAAGATATATACAGAATAACTTGGAGACAATCTCAAAAGGAAGCACTAACACTCTAGAAGATTCAAAAAGGCTTCTTGAAGATGGAATTTTAGCTGCAAGTCAAAGGAAACTAGGGGAAACTGAGGGCCAGAATTAGGAGGGAGAGAATTCCAGATACGAGGAAAAGCCAGGAGGAGTGGTATGAGTCAGTAGCTAGCATATCATGTACAAGCAGCAGCCAGGAGGCCAGGGTCATGAAATCTCAGAGTACATAGATAGAGTAAGAAGGGAGAAAAGGGCAATGTTATAAAGGGCTTTGAAAGCCAAACAAAGGATTTTATATTTGATCTTGAAAGCAACACTGGAATTTATGTAATAGGAGAGTAACATATTTTGAAATGAAGAAAGGGACTTAAAATAAAAACATCCAAGGAGATGGAGTGGGTATTTTTGCTTCTTTTCCAAGATTGATGGTAGGGGAGTGGGAGGTCTCACCCTGCTCTATACATATATACTATTCTTTGACATGTGATGGAGCCATACCATGCTTTTATTACTGTCAATCAGTACTATCCTTCCTTCAGAAAGGAAAAGCACTCCTTAGTATAGTAGAAGAGGAAGGAGGGTGGCTCAGTGGATAGAGCATTGAGCTTAGAGTCAGGAAGACCTAAGTTCAGAAGTACCCTAAGATATTTACTTAGTTGTGTGGGCTTGCCCTGGACAAGTCACTTAACCCTTTTGGCCTCAGTTCTTTCTCTGTAAAATGAACTGAAGAAAAAAAAATAGTTAACATTAATGTAGTGCTTACCACAAGTGAGGCACTTTACAATTATAATTTTCATTTGATCTTCACAATAATCTTGGAAAATAAGTGCCATTATTTCCCCCTTTTACAGATGCAAAAACAGGCAAACAGTGAAATGCCTAACTCAGGGTTTACACAGCTAGTAGGTGTCTGAGGAAATATTTAAATTCAGTTCTTTCCACTCCAGGCCAGGACCCTACCTATTCTATCACCTAGTTGCCCCAGTTTTCTCATTCTTGGAATTTTGAAAATCACCTGCATAATTTTCTAAAAATAAAGCAATACTTAAGCTTTAGAATAGATTTCAACATGGCCAAAGTGTATTTCTTGGAATTAAAACATAGTAATCATTCTACAAGGAAAAAATTACAAGCAGAATACATTGTACATAAAAGAGTTTAAATTCTTTTCTTCTGCTTCCTAGTCATGAATGTTAGTGCAGAAAGAAAATGAGATTTAATACTAAAAGAAATGAAGAGATACTTGAGAATAAAAAGAAACTTCTTTAAGAAGAAGTTGTCTGGACTCCCTCTCCAAATTATACACATGTGGGGCCTTCCCCAATCATTCCAGGCCAAAGAAACATATATAACCTATATACTCTTTAAACATGATATTGAATAAAGAGTACTCTGAGATTTCTGTCTCAAATGTGTGTACTATTCTTTACTTCCCTCTTGCCAACCAGACCTAGATATTGAAGTCTGTGCATTTAAGAATGATGTCATCTCTTTACTCCATCCTGCCCCCATGGAGTCTTATTTCACACACTGTACCTAGTAGGTATTCAAGCATCAGACTGATTGGATAATCCATCTCTATTTCTATTGTTACTTGTTCTGCTTCTATTATTTCTAATTATACCCATGAAACCCTACTTCTTCTCTAGCTACCAGTTTTATAACTTACCTAGTACCTGCAGAGACTGCTCAAAATCTAGAGAGGATATCCTGACCTCATTCCCATTTCCATTATTAAAATCTAAAGTTTTATGGAAATTGGCAGAGAAAAAGATAACACATCGTAGAATTTTATGGCATAATTAAGATTTAGAACAAAAAGTTTTTTCATGGTTCTTGCTCCAATCCTATGCATATTGTGATGTTTTGTGAGCAGTCCCTATATTATCTCACCACCACCAACTAGCAATTATGGGGCAGGCAAGCTACTGAGAGCAGCATTTTGTATTAAGAACTTTGGGAGCAATTACCCCAAAAGAACTTATTTTGTACATTAAAATTGACAAAATTCTTCCCTCAAACATTACAAATATTATCCCCAGCTCACAAATAAGGAAGCAGAGGCTCAGAAAGCAGAAGTGACTTACTAAAAGATCAAAGCTGCAAATTCCATGCTTTTGATGTCTAAGCCAGTGGTCTTTCCATTACTCCATGCTGCCTTCTGATTACCAGCCTATGTTCCTGGCCCTAAGAAGCTCACTTTCTAATGGGGAAAAGGCAAAGTGATCCTTTGCTAAAGATCTCAGAGAAGAGTACCTCTCTAGAGACCTTCAACTTTCAGCAAAACTTGAAACAGTGCAAACTCGGATTTAGTGTCCTCTCAGTATCCCATATAATTCCTTCCTAGAAGACCCAGTGTTTTCCTGACCCTGGGACTGATTCAGAGTCCTCCCTACTATCATATCTAACAAAAGTTTATCTCCTCCTAGGCCTGCTCAGCTAGTTGCCGGAAGGATCTGGTAAAACTCTTTCATGATAAGGTGATAATGGTAATACTTTCCTGTTTGTATAGGGCCTTGCAGTTTAGAAAACACATATCATGATCTTATTTGATTCCCACCACCAATCCTACAAAGTAGACAAAACAAAGAAGGAGAAGGGAGAGGATATGGAGGAAGAAAAAGAGAAGGAGGAAAAGGAGGAAGAAAAGGAGGAAGAAGAAAAGAAGGAAGGGAAGGACAAAGAGGAGGAGGAGAAGGCGGAGGAGAGAGAGAAGGAGAAGGAGAAAGAAAAGGAGGAAGAGGAGGAGGAGGGGAAGACAGGAAGAATGAAGGAGGAGGAAGGAAGGAGGAGGAAGGAGGATGAAAAGGAAGAGGAAGAGGAGGAGATGAGTATGAAGAAGATGAAGATGAGGAAGAAGATGAAGAAGAAGAATCAATGGTGAACAAAAGAAAAAGTAGCAGGAAAGCAGGTGGTAAGAAAGAGCTATGAATATAAGGAGGGGAAAGGAAGGAGAATGAAAGAAGTATATCAGAATAAAGAGAAGGAGGGAACATTAGAAATCATAAAATCATAGGGTTATAGATTTAGTTTTGGAAATATCTAGAACAGTATTTGGCATTTGATAGGCACTTAATGAATGCTTGATGATTGATTGGCCTGGCTATCTATTCCAACTCCTTCATACAAATGAGGAAAGTGAATCTCAAAGAAGTTAAATGTCTTGTCCAAATTTGTACTTGTCCAAGGTCACATGACAGAACTGAAACTTTCACTTGGGTTTCCTGATTATCAATGGATGTTTTTTTTTTTTTTTTTTCCATTCTATCCTTTTCCTTCATATCTCCTTCATGCAATGGACTTCAGTTAATTTCACCATAGGCCAAATGCAGAATCCTATTTGGTATTTTTATATTATATGACCTGTGACAACTGAAGGGTTCAGAACTAATTGCCAATGAATTCAGAAGAACAGAGGTCCTTCAATTGTTTAGTTTGACCCCAGATTAGAGTTTTTCTCAGAGCTAAAATGGAACATGTGTTGCCTCCCATCCCACTTTTCTCAGATTTCTCATGTTTCCCAAAGAGAAGAATTTCTCCCTTGACTCAAACTCTGTGGTCTTTTGGCATGCCGTGTTGTTATTAAGATCTATTTTTCTTGTTCTTTAAGCAGAGTTGGGTCAGTTTTAAGCAATGGCACTTTTATCCATACCGGGAGCCTACTAAAAATTTATATCAGAAAAGATTTCTTTAAAGTCTATTGAAAGAGATGCATCTAATATCTAATTTGTGTATGGTAGGAATATCTTGATGTTTTTATTCAAGGTCAGCAGCTGCTCCAGCACCCACATCTCTCTCTCTTTCCTGCTGTGGGAACTTTGGCTACAAAGGGTCAGTCATTGGCAGGAAGAGAACCCAGCCAGATGTGAAAGCTCCAAATACAAATATTAATTATGAAACAGAACAGCAAGTTTCTTATTTTGCCCTCCCTTTGAACAGGAACAGGATCCCACACACAACTGGAAGATCTCTTTGGGGTTGCTGTGTTCATGCACTCCACCCACTTGTCTGCACTTGGCTCCTTGATTCAAGTTTCACTCTTGTGCTTTAGGCTGTGAGCACCCACCATCTGATTTGGTACTTCAGAAAAATCTCCCAGGGTTGAGAAGAATGACTACCTTATTTAAGGACAGCCCCTCCCACCCCCAACCCACCTTTCTTCCAGGCACAGTTTTAGGTTTAGGTATAGAGTGAGCAACCAAATATGATTTGAAGGACCTTTGGACAACATCCCTGTTCCAATTATTAATCCTATTACCTGTAATTCCTCTATTTAATTTCATTCCAGGGGGCCTTTAATATTCCTCTATTAAAATGCAAAAATCCCTGGGAATTATCAAGATTTATAAGCCTAAACTCTTAATTGAAAGCAAGGCCCTCTGTTTTACTAGATTATAAATACAGAGACAACAAATAAGATTTGCTCTTATTTAATCTTTGATTCTCCCTGGAAACCCCAAGTCCTGTAATCTGTACATAGTAGGTGGCTTAGTAAATGATTGCTGAATTTAATTAAATGGAGAAGGATGAGAATAGAAGTGGAAATACCATTAGTGGAAGTGCCTGAAGGGAAGAAGAGATGGACAAGAAGATAGGATAGTAAGGTGAGAAGACCCCCTAAGACAAACTTTATAATTCTCAATTTTGCTAGTCCCATTTCTGTCTGAAGTATCTGACATTCTAGACAGATAATGACTTTAATATGAGAGCACAGAATCTCTTAGGGGCCCTGTACTATGTCCTGATGACCTGAACATAGGTTTTGAACTGTTTTATAGTGGAAAACACTGCAATTCATGAAGAATAAATGATTTGCAGAGGGTCAACCACTGGAAGCTGGTTTTAAACTATTGTCTTTTCTTTTTCTATTCCACTGACCAGCATGGATACTAAAATCACTTCCTGATAATGAAGGTAAAGTGAGGTAGAGATGTAGGGAGAGTGTTGAAAGAGAAAAGAAGGGCTAAAAATGAATTATCTCAAAAGACTCTTGTGGACATCAAAACTTTCTGAATTCAGCATCAAGAAGTTCAAGGAATCAGGATCTAGTCCTGAATCTGCCATTCACTAACTTTATTTCATTACTAATATCACTGATTTGAGGATTTTTCTTTTTCCTTAGCATTTCAAACTTTCTAAAATCTGCTTCAACCTTATCCTTCCAATAAGAGCCATCCTTTCTACAAGCCAGACAAATTTGATTACACCCCTCTTGTCTTCTTTTAAGAACCCCTTCATTCTTCTGCATTTTCACCTTTGCTCAAGCTTTTCCCTCTTTCTGGGAAGTTTGCTCTTTGAACTCTTTTATCCTGTAAGGCATCTAACATAATGTCTGGCATATAGTAAGCAATTAATAAATAAAGCATTTATCAAACACTTATTCTGTGCCAGGCACTGTACTAAGTGTTGAGGATACAAATATGAACCATCAAGACAGTTCCTGCCTCAAGGAGCTTATATTTTAATGTGGGAAGACATCACATTAAGGGGAATTGAAAAGCAAGAAGTACTTATACCCATGATGCCATGGTAGAGAAGGCCAGGACATGCAATAGAGATGTGGATCCAGACAAGATAATGTGAAAACTCAACTAACCAGAACCCAGAGTAGTCTGGGTCCAGAAGAGTCTGAAATTCTGGTTGGGAGGAAGTGGAGATGATTACCTGAGTGGAGATTGGAGAGACAATCTGTCTCTCCAGTTCTGTTACCTATTACCCAATTGACCTTGGCAAAATCACTGAATTCTGAGTCTCAATTTTCTGATCTTTAAAATGGTGGAACTGGATCTAATGGCCTCTAGACTCCCTTCTAACTCTAAAATTATAACTTCTCCAGAAATCCTTCAAAAATCTTTCTGTTAGATTCCCAATGCAAACTTCATATAATACTTTGTTTTGCTTTTTTCTAATGTGCTTATCATATAGCATTTTGTAGCAGAGTTGTTTGTGGTTACACTTTTTTGGTTCTTCCCACCTCACTGAAGGCCTGAACTATATTATATAATGATGATGATGATACATTTCAACAATTATGGTGCAATGGAAAGAGTATTAGATTTGGAGTTAAAGGACCAAGGTTCAAATCTGACTTGTATAACTTTAAACAAGTCACTTTAACTGTTCCATGCCTCACTTTCCTCATGTAAAATGAGGGCAATAACTTCATTAGCCCCTTTAAGCAATAAAGCTATGGGACTATGTCATGTAAATTGTCTACCTTCCATAGTACCTAATATAGTGTTCTGTGCATAATAAACAGTGAATATTTTTAAAATGATTGAATAAATGTGTTTAATAAAATCTTCTCTCAGTGGCTTCAAAGATTGTTTCAGAGAATAATAGAATATATTTGATGTCAAAGTCCTTTGTAGAGAAAATGGCATTTTAACAATCAATCTTCTTCACCTTTGATTTCAGGCCCTAAGCTCAGGACCCCAGTTTGGGAAACATGACTTCAAAGATTTGGTTAGATACAGAGGCGAATCCAGTTTTGTAACTGCCATGAGCAGAGAATGTAGCTCTCTTCATCTGTGTGGGTTTGTGTCCCTTTGCTTTAAGGATGCCAGTAAAAATAGAAAAAGACAGCAGCAGCAGAAAGCTCTGCACCTGAAAGATTTTCCCTTTCCTTTCCAGAGAGCAATCCAGTTTATTCTTTCCCCTATAAGTGCTCATCTGATGGTTGGCAAAAAGCCACTTTCTGTGGGAAGAGAAGTGAATCAGTGCATTTGATTAGAGAAGACATACACTTTGGATTAACAGGGACGAAAAATCCCTACATCCTCAGTATCCAGAGAGCTTGTTTATTTATTTTGGGGGGTCCAAATGACCTTGGCCATTACCTTAATTCTCCTCTTTCTTTGCTCCTGTTAAGCTCCAATCTGAACAGAGGAGGAAAGATTCACTTTATCTCTGGACATGTCACAGAATGATTTACACATGAGGAAAATAGTCATGTTTGTGCATAGTTTACTAAGATAAGGGGGAAAAAACAAGACTCGGAAGATGTGTGGGAGAGGCAGAGAGACAGAACTAGCTATATTTCATGGAACTGTCTACACGAAAGGGCTAGCCTTTGGTGTAGGCGTGTTAGGAAGTCTCCTGTGAAGTATATTCTAAGGGACTCTGAGAGCCCTACTTTCTAAAACTCTGCCTCATCAGTCTGCCATAGATGTTCTAAAGCTTTTAGTGTTAAAATTACTCCTGTGGGTTAGAACGTTGTTTCTAGACAGTAGGGAAGGGTTTTGAGACTAGATAAACAGCTGAAAAATTTACCTTAGCTCCGGAAGACATTAACAAAATCATGTTAATAACAATTACAGCAACAACCACAGTAACTCATATTTATATAGGGCAGAGGTTGTAATTTTTTTTTGTCTACCATGAACTCTTTTGGTAGCCCAGTGAAACTTATAGAACCCCTTCTTAGAATAATGTTTTTAAATGCATAAAATCAGATATACAGGATTATGAAGAAAACCAATTTTTACAAAACACAGTTAGCTTAATTTTTGAAAAAGACAAAATAAGTTTATAGACTCCAGATTAACAACCTCTGAATAGGGCATTAAGGTTTAAAAAGTATTTTACATGCATTATTTCATTTCTTACAATCAACCTGGGAGGGAAGAGTTATTATTGTCTCTATTTTACAGAAGTTAAATGACTAGCCTAAGTAGTATCTCCCCAACACCTTGCTGTAGTAACTAGAGATCATGTCCTGGAGTACTTAACATTTTCATTTCCCATCCTGTTCTCACTGTTATTGCTGAGTTGTTTTAGTCCTATCTGATTCTTTGTGATCTCATTTGGGGTTTTCTTGGCAAAGATATTGAAGTAATTTTCCATTTCCTTCTCCAACTCATTTTATAGATGAAGAGACTGAGGTAAACAGGGTTAAGGGACTTGCCTAAGGTCACACAGGTAGGAACTATCTAAGGCCAGATTTGAACTCACAAAGATGAATCTTAGTGAGTTCAGACCTGGCACTATGTCTTGTGAGTACTTTCTGTTGGCCCACTATATCTGGGTTGGCTCCAGACTTTCATTACTTTATTCTCCAATCATCTTTCTACCAGCCAGCCACCTTGTTTGAACTTTCAATTCTGCCAAAAAAAAACCTTTCCCACTCCACTTCTTTCCAGTTCTGGAAACATAATCAAATCACCTGCTATTTCTATTGTACCATGACTCCATCCACCACCCCAGTAACTTTGCTAACCAAAAAAACAAAACAAAATAAAACAAAACAAAACAAAACAAACAAACAAACAAACAAAAAACCCTCCTTAGCTATCACTCCCTTATAAATCCTATTTCCCATTAGAATGTAAGCTTCCTGAGGGGAGGGATTGCCTTTCATTTTGTATTTATATCCCTTGGGCATAGCTCAGTACTTGGTAGATTGTAAATACTTAATAAAAATATGTTTTTCACTTATTCTTTTGTCTGAGAAAGATTCTAACCCAGGTTTTTTGTTGGAAGCCCAGTACTCTAACCACTGTTCCATGAAATGGCTCAAAACATTTAAACTATCTACCTTCCTTTAGGGTTAGCACAGTGTTCTCCGCAGGAGGAAGTTAATGTATGTGTTTGTTAAGTCAAATTGTATTTATTGCCTTCCTAGACATTCCTTTCCCCATCCTATACACTTTGGCTCCAGCAGATCCAGATTATCAATCGAAATAGATTTTTCATAATAAGGTGGCAGCTTTAGACTTTTTTCTTATATAGAATTAGTAGAGGGGACAGGTATCAGTAACTAGTCTTTTTTATATTGATTTATTGGGTTGTCAGCATCAAACCAATATGGGATGTGACTTGGGAAAAGTTTTCAGACTTATTGGATATCTGGAGTTTGATATTAGAATGGAATGAAACATGGGAAAACAAGTCTGATCATTAACAAAAGATTTACTTAGTCATCACAAGAGAAGGATTTTCAACAAAGATATTCATCAAAGACACTAATGATTCAGCTGGGCTCAGCTCCCCTGCCTCTCTCTGTTGTTTGTGTTGGTCCTCTGGACGTTGTCATTTTGTACACAAATGACCATGAAGCTATATTAATAGACTGACTCTTAGTCTCCTGAATCATTTAAATCTCCAGGAGAATTTTAATGTTCTTTAAAGAAAAAAAAAAATAACCTAACTCACATGGGGCAGGGCCTAAGCATATTGATCCCACTAGACTATATTCCCCACTATTTTTTGTGGGCCCAGTAATTAAACATTGCTGCATATAAGCAGATATGTTATCTAGGTACTAGCTATTAACACTTTAAAAGAGCTAGGTGATGCAGTAGACAGAGTGCCTGACTTGTGTCCAGGTAGACTCATCTTCTGGTTGAAGTCCGTCCCCAGACACATCCTAGCTCTGTGACCCTGGACAAGTCACTTAACTTTGACTCAGCTTCCCCATCTGTAAAATGAGCTAGAGAAGGAAATGAAAAAACCACTCTAGTATCTTTGCCCAAAAAATCAAATAGAATCATGAAGAGTTTGGACATGACTGAACAATCATTTATATAGTACTCTAAAGTTTGCAAAGTGCATTATATAATGTTTTCTAATTTGATTCTGTTAAACAGCCTTATGAAACAGATAATATAATTACCCCATTTTACAAATATTGAACTCAATTCAGAGAGAGGGATTTAGTGATTTACCCAACTTCACATGGATAGTAAATGTATAAGACAGGATTTGAACTCAGGTCTCCCTGATTACAAGTCCACTGTTTTATTCATTGTACCACTTAAAGGAAAAGTACCTCTTTTATCTCATTTATTCAGGTTTGAAATTTCCACATCATTTCCTTCACAAAAAAACCTGTAAGAGAGCAGATTCATTTAGATTTGAAAAGGAGCTGAAAGATTATCTAGTTTAATCTTCTCATCATTTTACTCTGCATAAGAAAACTGATTTGGCCAAAGGCCAAAGAAGTATTTGGTAGCAATGCTGGAATTAAAGTCTTGACCCTCCCCAATCAATGTTCTTTCTTCCCTGCCACAAAGGTACTCATAGATAGCTTAGATTTGTAAAGTGAACTAAGGTTTGACCAGGCACTGTTCTCAAACAACGCAACGGGTTTCTGGCGTTATACCCACTTTACAGGTTAAGAAATTGAGGGTCAAAAAACATGTAAGTGGCTTGTCTTATTCCATACAAGTAACAACTCTCTGAGTCAAAACTCAAATCTGGATTGTAGATGAAAGGATTTAGTATTGGGACTTTAGAGACTCTAGTTCAGGCCTGTATTACCTCTGGA
>JAJPUD010006082.1:81233-139304 GCA_023553655.1 Myrmecobius fasciatus | reverse complement strand
AATGTCAGTAGAGATCATGAAAATGTTATGTTGTAGTCCATATTTCATTTCCCTCTCTCTGGGTGTATATGGTTTTCTTCAGTGAACAACTGGAACTGGTTTGAGACAATTCTTCGTTGCAGAGAGCCATGTCCATCAGAATTGATCATCATGTAATACTGTTGTTGCTGTGTACGATGATCTCCTGGTTCTGCTCGCTTCACTCAGCATCAATTCATGCAAGTCTCTCCAGGCCTCTCTGAAATCGTCCTGCTGGTCATTTCTTACAGAACAATAATATTCCATAACATTCATATACCATAATTTATTCAGCCACTCTCCAATTGATGGGCATCCCTTCAGTCTCCAGTTTCTAGCCACCACAAAAAGGGCCGCCACAAACATTCTTGCACATGTGGGTCCCTTTCCCTCCTCTAAGATCTCTTTGGGATATAGGCCCAGTAGAAACACTCAAAGCTAATATTTCTAAGACAATATTAAATAGTAATTGTGACAGTGGGCAGCCTTGTTTCACTATTGATCTTATTGGGAATGGATCTAGTTTGTCCCTATTACATATGATGCTTGTGGATGGTTTTAAATAGATGCTACTGATCATTTTAAGGAAAAGCCCATTTATTCCTGTACTCTCTAGTGTTTTTAATAGAAATGGGTGTTGGATTTTATCAAATGCTTTTTCTGCATCTATTGAGATAATCATATGATTTTTGTTAGTTTGGTTATTAATATAATTGATTATGCTGATAGTTTTCCTAATTTTGAATCAGCCCTGCATTCCTGGTGTAAATCCTACTTGGTCATAGTGTGTTATCTTGGAGATGACTTTCTGTAATCTCATTGCTTATATCTTATTTAAAATTTTTGCATCAATATTCATTAGTCTATAGTTTTCTTTCTTTGTTTTCACCCTACCTGGTTTAGCTATCAGGACCATATCAGTCTCATAGAAGGAATTTGGTAGTATACCTTCTGTCCCTATTTTCTCAAATAGTTTGTATAGTATTGGAATTAATTGGTCTTTGAATGTTTGATAGAATTCACATCTAAATCCATCTGGCCCTGGGAATTTTTTGGATGTCTTAGGAAGATCTCAAACTTGACATGTTTGTTTTGTTGTGTTTTTGTTATTTTTTTTATTAAAGCTTTTTATTTGCAAAACATATGCATAGGTAATTTTTCATCATTGACCCTTGCAAAACTTTGTTATAAATTTTTCCCTCCTCCCCCACCCCCTTTCCTAGATGGCAAGAAGTCTAATACATGTTAATTATGTTAAAATACTTGACAAATCGAATATGTGTATACATATTTATATAGTTATCTTGCTGTACAAGAAAAATTAGATGTATAAGAAAAAAAAATCTGAGAAGGAAAACATAATGCAAGCAAACATCAATAGAGAGTGTGAAAATGTTGTTGTCATCCACCCTCAAATCCCACAGTCCTCTCCCTGGGTGTATATGGCTTTCTTCATAGAACTCAGTATTCTTTACCCTAAATCTATCCCCTTCTAAAATATGGGGAGAGAATAAGAACTAATAACTAGAGAGATCAGGAAAGGCTTTTAGGAAATGCCACAATGAAGCTGATCTTTAAAGGAAGTTATGGATAATAAACAGAGGCTAAGAAGGAAGTGCATCCCAGGTCCTAGAGACAAACTTGTGAAAGTAGAGAAAGAATGCTTAACTTGATAGCTTAAAAGAATAATCTGTTGATATTTGACGTATCTAGTCTTTATAGGTAGAACAGCATGTTTCTTTCATTATTTGATGAAAAGACGTAAAAATGCTAAGGTATGTTAATAACAGACAGAAAAAAATCACAAAGTATGGAGTCTAAAAATATCTAAGCCTCACCAAGTTTGAACTTTTTAGGTCAGTTGCTCTGCTTGTTCCTTCTCCTGTTAAACTTTCTTCTATTCAGGCCACTAGTCATCTTTCTAACCTTATTTCATACTATTTCCCTGTATTTTCTTTGTAGGATTGTTGCATTATGTGAACTGGACTTCTATCTATTCCCTGAACATATTTGATACTCACTTGCTTTGATTTTCATTAGTGGATTAAATTTACTCACTTCCTCCCCTTGAAATCCCTCTCTTAGACACAACTTCCATGAAACTTTATCAGATTTTCTGCCAAATGAAAGTGATGTTTCCTAAAATTTTCTTAAAGGCATTATTATTATTATTATTATTATTATTTTTGGAGTACTCCTTTGGCCCTGTAAGTTTTATTTTGAATCATAGTTGTTTTTCTGTATCTGATTCTTATTACTTTGTAACTTTTTTGGAAGGAAGTTAAGGACTGCTTGTTTGTTTTTAATCTTTATATCTAGTTGTTTCAAAGATGGAACTGAAAACTGGAAGATACAGAAGAGTCAATCCTCCAAAAAAGTTACAAGTTGAGTATTTTCAGTGTCTTCACCATAGTACATATATAATAAATAAATTTTTAAGTCATTGGGTTATTTGTACCTGTTTCTCCCATTACCTTTGTTTAATCAGGAATTGAATAAAATAAACTGTCATTCAAAGCCCTTAATGAGCTGTGCTATGGTCCCTGCCCCTATTTCCAGTTTTCTTCGCTTTATTCCTTTACATTCATTCTATGACCCAGTGATGATGGCCTCAGACATGACTTCCAACCTCCAATTTGTGTTCTCCTTGCCTGGAACATTCTTCTTCCTCTTCTATAGTTCTTGACTTTCTAGTCTTCCTTCAAGACTTTCAGTCAGAAGCCTTTTCTATCCCTCCTTAATCTTAGTTCCTTCCTTGGTTCTTTAGTTCCTTCCTATCTCCCCAATTAAAATTTGAGCTTCTCAAGAGGGGGGATTTTTAGGGGGAGTGGATATATTCCCAGCACTTAGCCCATTGCTTGGCATATATGTTTAATAAATGTTTGTGGATAGACTGACCTCATGTCTGAATTTTAATTTATTGGCATTGTGTCAGGTTAAACTAGTGGAAACAAGGCAATAAGTGATTGAGAAGAAGCTATGCAAGATTGGGATTAATAGATATTAATTCCTAAGAATATAATCTAATTATTAATCTTTCTGCTCATAATACCACTTCATGTTTCTGTATTGCTTTAATTTTTGTTTCAGTACTTTCATGCATCTTATTTTATCCTTAGGATATTTCTGTGAGCCGTTTATAAGGTAGAAAAGGTAGATAGTTTTATAGATTAGTATCAGAGACTTTGACATTCATCATCACATGGCAAAACAGTTAAAAGAATAGTTAGGACTTAAAAAATTTATTTCTTCTAACTCCTTAGAATTCTCATTCAACCATATAAATGTCTTTTGTTTTTCCCATATACAGTATGTTAAACTCTAGCCAGTTTGGGAGCAAGCTTTATCATCATATAAAGGGATTTCCACTTTTTATTTAAGTCTCTTCATTCACTATAAGCATTTAATATACATATATCCTTATCTTTTTTTCTCTATCTTTTCATTTTTTTGTTTTTGTTCAACTGATTCTTGAAGTCTTGATGAGTCATTAATTTCCAATTGTTCGATTCTAATTTTTAATGTCTTATTTTCTTCAGTTACTGTTTTTAGTTCCTTTTGCAATTGACCAATTACATTTTTTTGTTCATTGCATTCTTTTCCCATTTTTTCTATTTTATATCCTTAATTGGTTTTTACCCAGGATGAGAAGGGTTATTTTGATTATATTGTACTTCCTTCCCAGAGATTGATGACTCATTCCCATTTTAGAAAGTCATTCTTTGTTTGTATTATGCTTTAAGTCTAATAAGTAGAAAGGTATGTTTTACATGAAACTAGCTTATCGATTCTATATAAGAAGCCAGTTGAGGAAAGACTTCAGATAACCTTTTCCAGGGGCTAACTGTGAATATTATGCCATTTCCTGGGAGGGCAGTCTTAGATTAGTTATGATGAAAATGAATATCATATTTCATGGGTATAGATTTTATATTTTAGTAACTTCCTTTACATTATTTTTTTTTTCTTTGATCATGATGGACAAAGAAAATGTTAAGAATCGTAATAGGACGAGATTAATATAATAGTTTTTCTTCTACTGAAAGTGGAATTAAATTTCCTCAAAAGGAATGAATGCTAGAAAGAGATTCATTTTTAGGAGAAATATTTCATGGAACATTAATTGAACTTTTTTTTTTTTACTTAGTTTTTAAAATTGTGAAACTTGATTTTAGTAAACTATTAGTAAATCTAGTAGCAAGAAACGAACTGTTTTCCCTGTGAGTCGTGTCATAGGTGCATGAACTCTAGGAAAATTGTTAGAAGCTAATACATTGATTTAGGGAGCGGTATTTGTTATTCATTGGCTCTATGATGTGCTTTCATTTAAATCTTGTCAGTGAGCTGGGAATGAGAGCAGACTGGATGACAAAGTTAGAATTATGGGAAAGAATGGGGAATGGAGGAGGAGAGCAGAGGGAAGGATGGTAAGGAAACATTATGCTGGAACAAACTTTGGGAACATCAGATTCTGAAGTGGGTATCAAAAAATCATCTCACAACTTTATAGAAATAGAGATCTAGTAACTAGCCTATATCAGTAAGTACAATGCAGTTTTGCCACAAAAAGCTGAATCTGTCATTATAATTTACCTGAAATTTGCCTGAAACTTGCTATTGGTAAACCAAACAGGATAGATAGAGAATATAGTTATAGCAGCCAGACAGGGTTTAGAGCAATGAACATGAAGTTATGCTGAAAAGTCATTTTGAGACATATAGAGAAGATCTTAAAAAAGAAAAACAGTTCAAGGGAAGCACATACAGTTCTCTTAGGTCCTTGACCAAAGTCTGGAGGCAAGTGCAGTTTAAGTTCTTCATAGACCTGAAATCCAGGAAGAAGTCTCATTGAGGCATCATGTGGTGTAGGGGTTGGCTTCTTGATGCGTGGGGACCATATCTTTATAGTGGGTTTAGGAGAATAAGACATCCACTTAAAATGTTCAGTAGCAGATGGTAGTGCAGGGAAAGACTGGGGTTGAATATATTTCAATAAGGGAATCATCAGCAGAGATGAATAGGAAAACAGTGGTTAGCTGATGAGATCACCAAATGAGAATGTATGGAGAGAAAAAGCCTCAAATGGACTCCTGATATAAACACACAGGTAGGGGCATGATATGGATATTTCAGGAAAGAAACTGAAAAGTAGCCAGATAGAAGAGACAAGAGAAAGCAGTGTTTAGAAAACTCAGAGAATAAAGTTGGACAGGGAAGTAGTAAACCATACCAAATGGTGCAAAACAGTCAAGAAGGATGAGGAGAGAAAAAGGCTTTAGATTTGGCATTTAAAGTTATTGGCAGTTTTGGAAGAGAGTTATTTCATTTGAATGATGATCTTCCCCAGATTATAAAGGATACAAAAGTAAGTGATGGAAAATTCATGAGGGTTTTTTAGGTGGTGGTAAAAAAGAAAGCAGTAGATAGAGATATTTTGAAAATTAGAAAAAGGATAATTATAAGGGACAAATTACTGGAAAGACAGAAGGAGATGGAATAAAGGGGAGTTGACCCAATGAGAAGGATCATGTCTTTACAAGAGACTCAGTAAAGTAATGTCAAGGAGTTTTGAGTTGTATATAGAGAAAGAAGATCAAGCTCAGGAGGAATTGCTTTTATTTCTTAGTCAAGTGCTGCCATTATATTTATATCTTAGACTATTTCTGTGATTCTTTGGTTTGTTGCTTCATCTTAATCAATAATTATATACATATGTATGCATATATATATACACACATGTGTGTATATATGCACCTACATATGCATATATAGATACTCAATTTATCGTCATCCATCTGAGGGGAAAGTAATAGAACTTGAATGATTTGGGCAAATTTTAATTGAAAAATAATTTTCTTGGTGTGAATTTGTTAGCAACTCATCAAATCAACTTTGACTAGTTTTAAGAAGAGTTTGATTTTGAATGGTGAACTATATATCTACTAAACCCTAATTTGAAATTTAGTGTTGCCTTTGAATATCTGAAAATCTTATTATGAGAATGGATCTATAGATTTCATTGGTATCCATCACACAAAAATGGTTAGACCTTTCTTTGGAATAGTTAACTTTTTAAAATTTTAATTTAATAGTTAATTTTTACAGATACTTTTTTTTTTTTTTTTGCTGAGGCAAATTAAGTGACTTGTGATTAAGGGATTAAGTGACTTGCCCAAGGTCACACAGCTAGGAAATGTTAAGTGGCTGAGACCAGATTTGAACTCAGGTCCTCCTGATTTCAGGGCTGGTGCTCTATCCATTGCTTTACCTAGCTGCCCCTAATAGTTAATTTTTAAAAAAATTTTTCTGGTTATACATGTAATAAAATAGAAAATAGAAACATTTCCTTATGAGTCATGTTGAGAGATAAAAATCAGAAAAATGGCAAAAACATGAGAGGGAAAAAAAGGCCAAAGAAAAAGGAAGGGGAAGTGAACATAGCAGTGTTGATTTACAGTCTCCATATTTCTCTCTCTAAATTCAGATGGTATTTTCAAAGCTTATAGGGATTGATTGAACTGTTGAGAAGAACCAAGTCTTTCATATTTAATTAATATACAATCTTGCTTGTTACTGTATATAATATATTCTTGGTTCTGCTTGTTTTGCTCAGCATCAATTCATGTAAATCCTTCTAGGCCTTTCCACAGTGAGCTTGTTCATCATTTTTTATAGAACAGTAATATTCCATTATTTTCTTATATCATTACTTATTCAGCTATCTCCCAACTGATGGGAAATAGCTACTCATTTTCCAATTCTTTGTTACCACAAAAAGAGCTGTTATAAACATGTTTTTTGCATGTGTGGGTCTTTTTCCCTCTTTTGTGATTTCCTTGGAATACATACCCAATAGTAACACTGCTGAATCTAAGCATAAGTTTGATAGCCCTTTGGGCATTGTTCCTAACTATTCTCCAAAATGGCTAAACCAACAATACATTATTAGTATCCCAGTTTCCCCATATTCCCTCCAACATTTATCATTATTTTTTCTTATCATCTTAGCCAATCTGAGAAGTGTGAGGTAAGTACTTCAAGAATTGTTTTAATTTGTATTTCTCTAATCAATAGTAATTTAGAGCATTTTTCATATGACCATAGAAGGTTTAATTTCTTCATCTGAAAATTGTCTGTTCATATCCTTTGACCATTTCTCAGTTGAGGAATAACTTGTATCCTTATAAATTTGATACATTTCTTTACATATTTTAGAAATGAAGTCTTTATCAGAACATTGGCTTTGTGCTTTCCTTTAATCTTGTTTGTGTTGATTTTGTTAATGCAAAACCTTTTTAATTTAATGTCCATTTTACATTTCATAATGTTTTCTTGTTCTTTGGACATAAATTGCCCTCTTCTCCAAAGATCTCTTAGGTAAACTATCCCCTGCTCTCTTAATTTGCTTATGGTATGAATCACACCCTTTATGCCCAAAACATGTACATATTTTGACCTTATTTTGGTATAGGATGTGAGATGTGGAGCTATGCCAAATTTCTGACATTGTCTTCCGTTTTCCCCTGTAATTTTTATGAAATAGCATTGATTATTGTGTTGTGCATATCTAAACTATTACACTGACTCACCAGTTTATCTCTTAGTACCAGTTTTATCTCTGATCTTATTTGGAATTCCTCTAGCTTTTCCTCATTACAAATAATGCTTGCTGATGGTTTTAGATGCTGCTTATCATTTTAAGGAAAACTCCCTTTATTCCTATGCTCTCCAAATGTTTTTACAGGAATCAGTACTGTATTTTTCCAAAACCTTTTTTCTGTATCTGTTGAGATTATATCATTTCTGTTAGTTTTGTTATTGATATGGTCAATTGTGCCAATAATTTTCTTGCTATTGAACCAGCCCTGCATTGAGATATAAATCTCATTTGGTCATAGTGTATTATCTTGCTGATAAGTTGTTGTAATTTCTTTGTTGATATTTTATTTAAAATTTTTGCATCAATATTCATTAGATTGACATGTAATTTTCTTTCTCTGTTTTGGCTCTCTCTGGTTTATGTTATAAGTGCTTTATGTCATAGAAGGAATTTGGCAGAACTCCTTTACCCATTTTTCCAAATAGTATATATAGTATTGGAATTAATTGTTCTTTAAATGCTTGGTAGAATTCACTTGCAATTTCATTTGACCCTGATTTTTTTCTTAGGGAGTTCATTTATGACTCTTTGAATTCCTTTTTTTCAAAATGGAACTATTTAAGTAATTTATTTCCTCTTCTGTTAATATGGGCAATTTATATTTTTATAAATATTCATCCAATTCAATTAGGTTGTTAGATTGATTGGCATATAATTGGGTAAAAAGCTCTTAATTAAAGCTTTAATTTCTTTTTCATTGGTATTAAGTTCGCCCGTCTCATTTTTGAGGCTGGTAATTGTTTTTTCTTTCCTTTTTCTAACGAAATTAACTAAAACTTTAGCTATTTTGTTGATTTTTTTTTTCATAAAACCAACTTTTAGTTTTATTAGTGCAATAGGTTTCTTAAGTTTAAATTTTATTAATCTCTTTGGAGTTTCAAAATTTCTAATTTGGTATTTAATTGGGAGTTTTAAATTTGTTAAATTTGTTCCTTTTCTAACTTTTTCAGTTGCATACTCAATTCATTGATCTCCTTTCAAAACAAAATTTCCCCTTAGGACTACTTTGGCTGTGTCCCATAGATTTTGGTGTGTTGTCTCATTATTGTCATTCTCTTAGTTAAAATTATTGATTATGTCTGTGATTTGTTGTTTGGCCCATTCATTCTTTAAAATTAGATTACTTAATTTCCAATTGGTTTTTAGTGTATTTTTCTCAGGCTCTTAATTGAATGTAATTTTTATTGCCTTATGTTCTGAAAAGGAAGCATTTATTTCTGCCTTTCTATAATTGATTGTGAGGTTTTGTGCCCTAATAAATGGTCAGTTTTTGTGTAGATGCCGTGTAGTCCTAAGAAAAAGATTCTTTTCAATCCCTATTATTTCTTGTTTATTTTGTGGTTAGATTTATCCAATTGGAATAGTTAACTTGTCTTCATGCCCATACTTCTTCCCTTAGTTCTTTTTCTATTCCTTTTGCCATCCATTTATGTTTTATATTGTGATGTATCAAAATGAATGAAATAAAAGCAAAACATGTTTCTCTTAAAATGTGTGTGTGTGTGTGTTTAGGTATTTAATTATAATGTTTTTTAGTGCTTTAGTGAGTTTATAAAAAATGTTCTAAGAAATCTGAAAACTGAAGGGTGAAGTAGGAGAGGGATTGAAAGCACTAGAATTTAGGGCTTGGTTTTTTGCTTGATATAAAATTCACAAATCTATATTAGGATCTTGATGTATGAGTATGAAAAATTAGTGTGAAACTAGTGGTTATTTACATATTATGTATATATGATAATTGATAATTTTGGCATATAAATACTATATATATAATGAGCTAAAAGGAATATCAGATATTGTCCCCATGTTTCCTCATCTAAGGTATTACCTTGGAATAATGAAATATTTAAATTGCTTTCCGTGACCATTGTACCTTATACAGCCTCAGTCTGTGAAGCAGGACTGGGGAATTTGTAGTATGAGAAGGATCAAGGTAGTAGAAAGAAAAAAAAAAAGTAGATTCTGCAAATCACAGATCTGTTGTTAGTAAAAATTTGCCAAAATTGGAATACACATGTAGTAACTCTGGGATCCAGAGAACTTAGCTAACTTGTCCAAGATGACATAATTAGTGGCAAAGCCAGGACCATATTTGTGACATCTCATGTTGATTCTAGTGCTTGGTTATCATGGAAATTTGAATTTATCTTTTATCACTTATGTTGCTCTTAAGCTAGGTTGACTTTAGGATCCCATATCATTTTACCATCTTATTTTCAGTGATGGAGGGTTGCTAATATGGTTATATAATCAGAAACATTTATACTTGTTTTTTTTCTTTTTTTTTAATGCAGGGACCAGGAACAACTATCAGTGGATAGTTATATGGACATTTCCAATATTATGATGAATCAAAAGTCTGAGATCTAACATCTCAAATTGACTTTGAATCCTTGATTGTGAAAAAGAGGAAGTAGAGTAATCGGGTAAGTCTTTATAGTCAAGACTATATAGTCTTACTCTATGGTAAGACTATAGTCAATTGAAATTGGTGATAATTTAATCTTATGTTTGGTACAGTAAATTGATTTATATAATATTTCTCTTTAGGAACATGAACCTGTATTGTTGAGTGATCTGATTTAGGTTATTCTGCCTACTGTACTTTAGGTTTTGATTTTTATTTTAACCTGTTTCAGGATAAATATAAATAATTTCATTAGTCTTGAGATCTAAAGATACAAAGTCATGTTTGAATGGATCTAAGGGGCTCTAAAATAAGGTTGATTTGAAATTTGAGTTTGTGAACTTGGAAATTTTCAGAAATTTAGATTACTTCTGGCACAGTTTTTATCATTAATATACATTAATGCAGCATTGCTACACAATTTTTTGTAGTCATTAAAGAATGGGACCAGATGTAGGTAAAATGTTATAGGGACAGGAAGGTATAATAATAATAGTAATCCAGAAACATATGCCAGATGGTCAGAAAGTAGGAGGCTGATAAATTTAGATAAGAGGGTAGGGTAGTAGTGCATCACAGAAACAAAATAGAAGATAGAGTGGCCAGCAGTAATAAGAAACTAAGGCAAGGATATTAGACAAAAAGGGATCAGATTCTAATCTTGGCTCTGAATCATAAATGGAGAAGCAGGATAAACTTTTTATAGGATGATCGGAAAGTTAGAAAGATAAGGATTAGGTTATAGTTAATTATATGGATTCAGTAGTGGTTGAATGATTCCAGAGTAATCTTAATGAATCAGTGTCTATTTGGAGGTCTCTAGTGGAGTTTCCTAGGGATACATGCTTGGCCCTTTACTGTATAAAATTTATGTTAATATCCTGAATAAAGGCATATTTGTCATTTACAGATGATACAAATCTGGAAAGGAGAGCTACCATGTTAGGTGATTAACACAGGATCCAAAAATAATCTTGACAAACAAGAACAACTGACTGGATCTATTAAGATGAAATTTAATAAGAATAAATGTGAAGTTTTAAGTTGGGTTTTTGAAACATAACATAATTCATGCCAGAAATCCAAATGAACATCGTGTCATTCACCAGCTTAGGAGACTTTACACTGTATGAAGCTTGCATTTATTCAAAATATTTTCAGTATCCTTTTTTTTTTCCTTAAAGAAATTACCTTCAAGTAAGATACCACTTCAGTGATAGCAAATATTTGAGAGTGACCTTGGGTTTTTAGCTAAAAGGCATTTAGATGCAAATTTGTTGAATGAAGTGAGTAATGAAGATAGGTAATATTTTGGGGAAACATTTTGGGGAGATTGAAAAAAAGAGAAAACTAACATAAAGATAATTTTAGAAGAGCAAGCTCCTTGAATGTCTGGAAGTTCTGCTGAATAACTTGATTAGGAGTTTGAAGAAATTTCTTGATAACATGAAACATAATAGATTGTAAAACATTATTAATTTAAAGAAAGTCCTCAGTCCATTTGAAGGGATTATCAGATGGTGACCATTTGAGGAATGCTGAGACATATTATTTCTGATGTTGATTGAAAGAAAGTCCTGTTCCTAGATAAAAAGAAAGCTGACCTAACTCTTAAGTGAGTTCAAAATAGGAATAAACCTTTTCCTCTCTGCTTTTTAATTCTAAATCTTGTTCTTCATTGCTATGGCTTTCATTTCTATGTCCTCTTGGTTCTTTCCCTTACATTAGTTGCACTCTGTCTTCCCCCTTATTGGCCCATTGGTGAGCCATTTCAGCTCTACACTGTCTTCTACCCTTTAGTCCCTTGTCAGGCCCTTCTTATATCAATGAATTTCTCTGCCATACCTTTACCTTAAATCACTTCCATTATCTACTTCTTTTGCTATATAAAGATGGAGAAAGTCATAAAATCATTCTGATTGGTTCCACTTCATATTTACATTACACAATCTCCAATTGGGTCTTTACTGTATCAAGACAAGTTTTTTTTGTTGTTTTTTTTTTTTGTTTTGTTTTTGTTTTTAATACCTCCCTAATCATCCCACTCACCACAACTGCCTTTCCAGATCTTTTTATTCCTCCTCAAACCTGTGGCTCCTATTTCTCCTACCCTTTTGGATGAGAAGTCTACTTCATATTTTACTTGGGAGGAAAATGAACACCATTTGCTGAAAGCTCCCTTTTTTTTAATCATATCTGTCAGATGATGACTTCTGTCATTATCTTCTTGTATCACACTAAAAAGTGGCTTTTTTCCTTGCCAAGACAAATCCCTATACCCACAAATTGATCAGATAAAATGTAAGTGAAAATTGAAAAGCACTATGCAAATATGAGGTATATATATATTAAGTGTGTCTTTTAAGTATTTGAGTAAATGGAAGTCATTGATTACTTTTGATCAGTAATTTTCATAAAAATGAGAGTATTTCTGAATATCTTTATGTTGATGTATTGAACCAAAAGTGTATGATGAACCCTAAGTATTTTCCAAGAGGAGGATCAGAAAAGCAGTGTTACTGAGAATGAAAATAGAATATCTAAAGGACTTCCAGTAAATAACAGAGGAAAAACCACTAAGTTTTAAGAACCAGGACAACCTCATCTGTCTGTCTGTCTATCTATCTATCTATCTATCTATCTATCTATCTACCTCTAGTCATTCATTTGTTTATTTGTTCATTTATTTTGTGAAGTCAAAGTAAGGGAGTAAGTAATAGAGGTGGCAGATATGGCATTATTACAAAAAGTTGTTTGTTTTTGAAATAGGTTAGAGATGGAATGGTTAGGAAAGAATTAAGTGTAAGGTTTTTGAGATTATTGAAGGTCAAAGCTGTTTAAAGAGAATAAATGAGATAGTTTTTGGTTATTTGAAAAATTCTATTGCCTCTTGTTGATTATGAATGGCCTCCCCTCTCAGTGACAAATTTGTTGAGGGTTTTCAGTTAAGAATTTGTGTTTTAATTTGCTCTATTCTTTAGAACTTCCATGATTTTCTGTTGGAATAAATGGATTTTTTTTGGGGGGGGGCTCTTCATCATATATGATATTCTTTAATGAGTACTCTTCATTGCTTTTGTAGTTAGTATAGGTTGTGATATTTCTGTATGGTCAAATCATACCAACCCTACTCCTAAAGCCTTCTGTCTGTCAGCTTCTTATTCATATGAATCCTGAATCATTTGCCTGTCATTAAGGAAACTGAAACTTCCATCAACTTTCTCCACACTTTTGCTGATTTTATTAGAGAAAGATTGTTTTCAGAATTGTTGAGTTCATCATACAAAAGATTTTCTCATTTTGGAAGAAAAAGCAATTTAAATAATATCTTATTATGTGCCTGCCATTGCGCTAAATACCTTAATACATATATTTTATTTTATCCTTATTAGTACTATTATTCTCATTTTGCATATGAGAAAACTGAGGCATATAGAGGTTTAGTTACCTGCATAGGGTCACACAACTATGTCTGAGAATGCTTTTGAACTCTGATCTTCTTGAGTCTACACCTTGTTCTTTACATTGCCAGGACTTTTTAAAACTTTTTCCACGTAGGACTCCCTCACCTAAGAAAATTTTACATGATCCTGGTTATATAAGCATATGAAAGTATATACAAATCAAACATTTACTGATGATAAATTACAATTTTGTGACCCCCTCATTTAATTATAAGATCTCATATAGGGTTGTAAGCCACAGCTTAAGAAGCTGGGCCCACTCAGGAAAAGATAATGACAAATGTTGGAGGGAATGTGGGAAAACTGGGACACTGATACATCGTTGGTGGAACTGTGAATGGATCCAACCATTCTGGAGAGCAATTTGGAACTGTGCTCAAAAAGTTATCAAACTCTGCATACCATTTGACCCAGCAGTGTTTCTACTGGGCCTATATCCCAAAGAGATTTTAAAGTAGGGAAAGGGACCCATATGTGCAAAAATGTTTGTGGCAGCCCTTTTTGTAGTGGCAAGAAACTGGAAACTGAAAGGATGCCCATCAGTTGGAGAGTGGCTGAATAAATTATGGTATATGAATGTTATGGAATATTATTGTTCTGTAAGAAACCACCAGCAGGATGATTTCAGAGAGGCCTGGAGAGACTTACATGAACTGATGCTGAGTGAAATCAGGAGAACATTATACATAGCAACAAGACTATATGATGATCAATTCTGATGGACATGGTTTTCTTCAACAATGATGTGATTCAAACCATTTCCTATTGTTCAGTGATGAAGATAGTCATATACATCCAGAGAGAGGCCTGAGGGAACTGAATATGGACCACAACACAGCATTTTAACACTTTCTGTGAATATTTCCTTGCATTTTGTTTTCCTTCTTAGGGTGTTTTTTTTTTCCTTCTCTTCTAGATCTGATGTTTCTTGTGCAGTAAGATAACTGTAGAGATATGTATACATATATTGGATTTGTCATGTAATTTAACATATTTAGCATGTATTAGATTACATATCATCTAGGGATGGGGGTGGAGGGAAGGAGGAGAAAAGCTTGGAACAAAAAAAAAGTTTTGCAAAGGTCAGTGTAGAAAAATCACTCATGTTGTATAAATAAAAAGCTTTTAATTGAAAAAAAAAAAAAAAAGAAGAAGCTGGGCCCACTGCATTACCATCTGCCATATATAGTCAACCCTTTAAAAGTGGGGAACTTTTTTTTCTGCCAAGGGTTATTTGGATATTTATAATACAATTTTCTGGCCATATAAAATTATTAACTTATAGAACTCAAACAGTAGGAGGTTGCTGTACCTAGCTTTCAACCCTGCATCATCACTGCAGTTGTCTTAGCACATGATTTCATGAGTCTGTGATCCAGGCTGGATGTTCCCCACCCCTGTCATAGATAATCCATCCAAGACTTCTTGTTGTGATGCTGAGGCCTGTAGATGTGTGTTAGTGAGAAATAAAGAGCCATGAAGTATTCTTGTAGGGGAGGAGACCAAGAGGGGTACCTGGTAAATTTTGCTTACCCCCTTCCTCTGGCTGTTTGGGTTGTGTTGTTTCAGTTTCTTCCTAGGTAGTCATTTCTCCCTATGTTTTAAATATCTTTTGCCCCAGCTGGAGCTGTATTAGCATAAGCTCCTTGCTGCCCACCCAGGCTTTTCTCTCCTCTCTTTCATTCTTCTAGTAAGCTCAAAACAGTAAAGGCAGATAGCTACTTATTGCTAGTGAGCTTGGGGTTCAAGTAGCCAGGTGTATAAATATCCTAGATCTACAAATCTGATTCTAAGAATCTTCCTCCTCCCTCTCTCCGGCCCCTCCCCAATTAAAATTAACAAAAGACACTGAAACAAAATTTCATTAGACTTTCTGTGATCTATCTGGGCATCTGTTGTGCTTTCCTACCTATTCAAAACAGTCACTTTTGGAACCTAGAACCTTACCTTCAGGGAATCACTTCCTGATATAACAAAATATGGACATTTACTAAACTATTTCGAAAAACACATTGACAAAATTAGTGGGCAAGATAAGTCTGATTTTTTTTAAAGCATCTTTGCAAGTTATCTTTTTCAGTTAGTTATGACAGCCCTTAAAATTTTTCTTTTATATATGTTTATTAACATATGTGGTATTAATATAGCAGTGAAAATTTATAGTTTATAAATAATTATACTTATAAGGCAGCTAGGTGTTGCAGGGGATAGAACATGGGATCTGGAATTATGAAAACCTGAATATAAATCTGACCGGAAATAATAGTTACTGGCTGTGTAATTTTGCTAATTGACCTATTTCAGTTTTCTCATCTGAGAAATGAGACTGATAATGTTACTTTGTTGTGAGGTTACATTGTGTGAGGAGGGGGAAGAAGAGGGGATGTATATTTATATTTACATATAAATACACATATTTATATATAGTGGTATATTTATACCACTATATAAATGCCATCATTAAGTGTTTTTTGTATGCCTGACATTGTCCTAATAAGCCTAAGGATGGGGAAGTTAGGAGGGAGGAAAAAAAAAGAAAAAGACAGTTTGTCCTTATGGAGCTTGCAATTTAAAGGAAGGAGAAAATACACAAAAAGGAGCTAAAAAGATAGAATGGTTTGGAGAGCTTCTAGAGGAGAGGGAGATGAGGAGAGGGATGTGTGATCTGAGATCTTTTCCATCCATAAACAAAATTCCATTATTTAGTTAAACATTATCTTACATGATTATGTAAGTCTCCTAAACTTCATCCCATCCCCCAACATGAGTGTTTTCTCCCTCCTCAGATTATCTTGTTTTTTGTGTGGACTCGAGGTCAGGAAAAATTGTCTCAAACACTTTTTATGGCAAGTCAGTTTAATCTTTTAATTCCTTCATCTATAAAATGGGCATAATAATAGTACACTGACTCATGTTGTTTTGAGAATTATTTAAAATAATGTATATAAAGTACCTTGCAAACTTGTAAAGGCACTTATAAATGAATAAGATGCTATTGTTATTGCTTCTTATCTTTTGTCAAATGTATTCAAATAGAAACAATGTGTTTTTATTTTATATTTAATGTTCACTGAACTTTTGCATTAGTAGATAAAATAACTAATTTTCAAAATTGAATAAAAATATTAGGACATAAGCTTAATATTCTGTGTAGGCTCCTTGAAGATTTCCCTTAGCACTACTCTAGAAACCCAGCTTCTTAATGTGATCCCCTCTGGAGTCTCATAGGTGAATGTGGGGTTGTGAAATTATGATTTATTATCAGTATAAATGTTTGATTTCTATACCTAATTTGTGTATATGTATATATATCTCAGGTGTGGAAAAAGTTTAAGAAGCCCTGCATCTAGACAGAATAATAGGAATCATATATGTGTGGGACAGGTGCTAGACCCCTTTACCGAAATTGATTACTCAGGTATATCTTCAGATACAAAGAGGAAGCATTTTTATTTGGGCCCTGCAAGGAGAGGCTCAAGCATATCTGAACAGATGTAGTGCCCTTTCTGCTCCCTTCTCCCAGCATTGTGCCTCACCTAGTGAGCTGGAAATTGTGAATCTGGTCAAATAGCAAAGACTCAAGTCTTTTAATTGGATGGACTAAAAAGGAAGTAGCCATTATTGACCAGTGGTCAGCAATGTTGTCTGCTTCCTGTGGGTCACATCACCTCCTAAAGCTTAGACCTAGGGTCTAACCTTTCCAGCCCTAGGAACCTCTGGGAGTAGAGATCATGTGACTTCCTGCAACTTGGGCCTAGGGGCCTGACCTTCCATGTCATAGACTTTTTTGAGAAATCTTTATCTGGTCCCATTCAATATATTTCTTCATTTTATTCCATGATGCTGAGTTTCTTCTGCATTTCATGTGATTTTCTGGGAAATTGTTAATAATAATTGGCAGACATCAAACTTAATGTTCTTACTAAACTTAATTTGTAGTATTTGAATAAGCTATAAGATGGAATTGAATCAGAGGTTGATTAGCTTGTTCATTAATTACTGGGTAGGTGATAAGTTGCCCTTGATCTACTTTAGGTTTAGGGGATACACCCTTTTTGCCCTTAATCCAACAGAATGTTTTTCTTTTAAGTGTTTATATTTAGTTTTTAAGCTGTGCATGTTTTGCACATTTCTGATGAATTGCTGGTATTATAGATATGTGGTATTTTCTCTTACCTCATTTTTTTGATTTTTGCTTTCAATTTTTGATTAAGGATAGCTAAGATGTCTGATACACTTTTGGTTTCCAGATCTGTTTGCATGTTTTTTTTTTCTCCTTTTTATTGGACAGAATCACATTTATGTTATCTATGACTGCATATGCCAGTCAAATATTGTAATTTTCCAGCAGATTGGTAGATTTTTGAAGTTGGAAATTCCTTTTGCTCTGGTGGTATTTAGTGCCTGTGCTTTTTGTGCTATTTTTCTTAGGGTGGCAACAGGTGATTCATAGGATGTTGTGTTCAGGTTCTAAAATGCTTTTATGCTCAAGGCAATACTGCGAGAGAATATATTTGTTCATTATGTTTATTGCAGTTATCACTAAATCTGATAGTTTAATTCATGCCATAAAAGTTAAATTTTTTTTTAATTGCCATTAAAGTTTGCCCATTTCCTTTTCAAGATTATTAGGGACATCAGTGATATTTTCATTATGTTATTAATAGGTATAATTTTTAGAGTTTTCATTAAGTGAAGATTTTCAGTTATTTCAGGGTCTTCAGCTTTTTTGCCTTAAGGTTTTAGTAGCTTTTCAACTTCTCTTCTGATATAGGGATACTTTTTAAAAAAATGATTGCCTTGCAATTGTCAGTAATACATTTTGAGACTTAAACTTGAGGGTATGTATTATAAATCAAAAAAACAAAACAAAACTAAAACAACTTGAAGCCTTTTACTATATATAATTAGGTCTGTTTTCAGTTTTGCCATAATAGTGACAAACATGAAAAGTGAAAAAAAGAATGCTGGTTTGCAGTTAAGCTTCCATCAGTTCTTTATCTAGAGGGGAGATAACATTTTTTATCATGAATTCCAATCAGATAGTTGTGCGGTACTTCATCATTCTAATTTTCATTTTTCCAGTCAGTAGTGATTTAGAGTATTCAAATGATTATAGATAACTTTTATTTCTTCATCTAAAAACTACCCATTACTATCTTTTGACCATTTATCAATTGGGAAATGACTTGTATTCTTTTTTTTTTAATTTTTTTTATGACTTGTATTTTTATAAATTTGGCTTTTCTTTTAACTATTTGGGAAACAAGACCTCATCAGAGACACTTTTTGTAAAAAATTTTCTTCTAGGTTCCAATCATGGTTGCACTGATTTTGTTTGTGCGATATCTTTTTAGTTTAATATAATCAAAGTTAAATCATTTTGCATCCTTCAATGTTCTGTAACTCTTGTTTATTCATAAATTCTTCTTTAAAATGACTAAAATTCTTAAGAAGGTAAAAACTACATACATTTTGCTGAATCAGCTAACAAGTTGTACAGTCATGCTAAATGTCTCAGTATAACATTTTACATTTGTTGCTTACTTTCCATCTATGTCATGTTTATTTTGTAGATACTAATTCATATGTATGTTATCTCCTCCATTAGACTGTAAAAGTTTTTCTTTATATCCCCATCATTTAGTTTAGTGCTTGGCATCTTAAATACTTAATAGTGATTGGTTACTGTCTTAACATTTGATCATTATAATATTAAAATGCTCTTTCAAAAATGATTACCATTTGAAAATAAAACTGCCATAATAGTAACAGTAAATTGCTAAATTTAACATAAATTTAAATTTCTGGGGTTTTTTTGTTTTGATAATTTTAAAAATTGCTATAAGTTGACATTTTTAAAATATTGATTAAAGTGCTTTTAAAATTATTTTTAAAATATTAATTTTAAAAGCACTTTAATCAATATAAAATAATGAAAATAGAATTCAAGGTCTATCTTGTTTCTAGAGCTTGTTATTACTATAAAGGTCTATAGTTAAACTAAGTTTTTGATTCTCAGAATTTAGTCCAGGTACCATTGGAGCTTCTAAAAATTGTTTCAGGAGGGTAGCTATGTGGTGCAGTGGATAGAGCACTAGCCCTGAAGTCAAGAAGACCTGAGTTCAAATCTGGTCTCAGACGCTTAACATTCCCTAGCTGTGTGACCCTGGACAAGTCACTTAACCCCAATTGCCTCAGCAAAAAGCAAAAAAAAAAAAAATTAAAAAAATTGTTTCAGGGAGTCTACAAAATCAAAACTTAATAATACTAAAGTGATAATTTATAACACAAGAAATACTGATAAATATAACTCATAAAACAAAAGCTCTTTATTGGGGCAGAGGGGAAATATTTAAGAGCATAAATGGCTCTTGAGAACAAAAAGTTTAGGAACTGCTGGAAAATATTAATTTTGCCTGGAGATGTTAAAGGAAATCAGTTTGCCCAGAGGCAAGTGGATAATTTTGTGCATAGAGCACTAGATCTAAGTTCAAATCTAGGCTCAGACTATTACTGGTTATCCAACTCTTATCAGGTCACTTGACCTCTATTTGTCTCAGTTTTCTCAACTATTAAATGATGACTGTAATAACATCTACCTCCAAGAGTTGTTTGTGAGGATTATATGAGATAGTATTTATAAAATGATTATAATAGTATTTTGCATATAGATGTTAATAAGTCCTTTCTTATCCTCTAAAAATGGTGAATGATTTAATTTATTTGCTGTCTATTTTGATAATCTGTTATCTGTTAATGCTGTTTCTTTCTTTGAAAGTTTTCCATTAGATTGTAAGCTCTTTGAAAATAGGGACCTGTATCCTAAAAGTTAAACATAGTGCTTAATATATTGATTGATTGATTGATATATTGATATATATTAAGGGCTTAATGCAGGTTTCTTAGATTGGTGATTCACTTTAAAGTATTGCCTCAATTTCATGAACAGTTCTGTAGATTTATTAATATTGCCAATTTCTTATTCTGGTTTTCTCTGTATCACACCTTTTGCTTTTATTTAATTAATTTTTAATGTCTTTCATCCTTTGATTTTATAGAAAGTTTAGCCTTATTCTACTAATAGTCTGCCCTTTCAATATTGAAAGTCTCTTGTTGTCCAGACCAGATTTAACAATCTGGGGAAGCAGAGGGGTGTTCTCTCCTTGAAACTAATGGAAATTAGCCTTAGCTGCAATGTTAGCAGAATTTTGATAGTTTATTTCTTAGACAATTTAATATCCTTGGTTTACCTTACATTTTGATACAAGTTAACTGAAAGTCAGTATGTTTCTTTGTATCAGAATCATTAACTCATGAAATGAGAAAAAATTCAAAGAATTTATTTTGTAAAAATTCAGGGTCATAGGATTTGTTTATATAGGCTATTAATTATTTTCATACACTTTTAAAAATGGAATTTTCTATCTTGATTGAATATTATTATTCCATTCTAGATTTGCTGAAATTTTCATGGTAAAAAGCAACTTTTTCACTCATTACGTTGTTTATGGGTCATATTACTTAAGAATTTTGGAACTGCAAGCCATTCTCCAATCAATAAATGGTCAAAGGATATGAACAGACAATTTTCAGAGGATGAAATTAAAACTATTTATAGTCATATGAAAAGGTGCTCCAAATCACTATTGATCAGAGAAATGCAAATCAAGACAACCCTGAGATACCACTTCACACCTGTCAGATTGGCTAAAATGACAGGAAAAGTTAATGATAACTGTTGGAGGGGATATGGGAGGGCTGGGACACTGATGCATTGTTGGTGAAGCTGTGAACGGATACATTCTGGAGAACAATTTGGAGCTATGCTCAAAAAGTTATCAAATTGTCCATACCCTTTGACCCAGCAGCATTTCTATTGGGCTTATATCCCAAAGAAATCATAAAGGAAGGAAAAGGCCCCACATGTGCAAGAATGTTTGTGGCAGCCCTTTTTGTAGTGGCTAGAAACTGGAAATTGAATAGATGCCCTTCAATTGGAGAATGGCTGAATAAATTATGGTATATGAATACTATGGAATATTATTGTTCTGTAAGAAATGACCAGCAAGATGATTTCAGAGAGGCCTGGAGAGACTTACATGAACTGATGCTGAGTGAAATGAGCAGAACCAGGAGATCATTATACATGGCAACAACAGTACTATATGACGATCAATTCTGATGGACATGGCTCTCTTCAACAATGAAATGTTTCAAACCACCTCCAATTGTTCACTGAAGAAAGCCATATACACCCAGAGAGAGGGATGCGAAATGTGGACCACAACATAACATTCTCATACTCCTTGATGGATGTTTGCTTACATTGTGTTTCCTTTATCTGATATATCGTTTGTGTAGATAAGATTTTTCTTGCACACCAATGATAAGTTTGGAAATATGTATACTTATATTCGATTTGCCAATATTTTAACATAATTAACATGTAGTGGATATCCTGCCATCTAGGGGAGGGGTGGGGAGTTGGGGGGAAAATTTGTAACGGAAAGCTATGTAAGGGTTATTGTTGAAGAATTCCCCACACATATGTTATGCAAATAAAATAAAAATTTAAAAAAAAATTATAGTGTAGAATGTGTTACCTCAGTTATTTTCATTAACACCTAATTATTGTTTTTATTATTATTATTTATTTGTTATTATTTAATTTATTTTCTTATTTGGGAATTGCCTTCAAATTTTAAAAATTCAATTAAAAATTCATCTTAAAAATGAAAATTTGTTCATGATGTATTATAAATTTTTCTTTTGAAAAATGTTTTATTAATGCCTTTTTTATTTTTACATCACAATCACTGATGTTAGATTGCCAGAGTCTAGTCACCCTGTTTACTCTCCATCCATACTTCCTGAAAACAGAAAAAAAAAATTATAAACTTTATGACAAAGTATCTGACATTTGTCTCCCACATTATTGTCCTTCCTTTGTACCATAAGACAAGTTACACATATCTTTTTCTGTTCTTTGGAATAAGATGTTAATGAAAATTAATTTGAGTTCAGTTGCCTCTTATTTTTTATAGAACAATTACATTCTGTTAATAAACGAAAGATTAACCATTCCTCCTCATTGAGTACCTATTTTTTCAATGTTTTGTTTTCACAAACAGTATTACTTTAAATATTTTTTGATGTATGGGATTTTTTCTGCCACTGATAACTTTTAGAGAATATATCCAATATGGAATTTTGGAGACGACAATTATCAACTTTCCTTGAATAATTATTCAGTTTTTTTTTCCCCAGAAGGTTGAAAAATCACAGTTTTACCAACAGTACATGAGCATGACTATCTTCCTATAGCATTTCTAACATTGACTTGTTTCAGCTTTTTGACATTTTTATTAATATAATAGATATGCATATTTTCACAAATCTTTCTCTTTTAATTTGTATGTTTTATATCAACTAGCAAATCAATATTCTTCTAATAATTCTAATTTTGTATTTTAATGTCATCCAGACTTGAGATAAATATTTAATTTTTAAGTTTCTTATTTAAATCTGCTGTTGAGCTAGCACCCTTCGTTACCCTCACCTTCCTCTACCCCTCCCCATCCATTTTTAGGTTTAGGAAACTTTAAATCCAGAAGAGGACTTTTAAGAGGTGCAGGTAAAGAGGAAGTCTAGTTCATGCCTAGCAGGAGAACTGGTGAATGGCCACCAAGATGGAAAAAAAGAATTCTAGGTTCAGAGACTAGTTAGCTAGTCTTGTAATTTGGCTGAAGCATAAGAATGTTTAAAATGGAGGAATGTGAAATGTCTGGAAAAGTAGTTGAAAACCTGATTTTGTAATTCTTCAAATGAGAATTCAAGCAGTTTATATCTCATCATAGATAAAATAGAGAGTCAGGAAAGTTTTTGAATTACAGTATTCATATGGTTATTTTTTAGGAAGATTATTTTGGCAGCTGGGTAAAGAGGAGAAGGAAGATACTAGAAAGAGAAATACCAAATTGGAATACAAGGGTATTCAATTAGGAGTAAAGGCATATTGGTGAAATAATGATAAATGAATATAAGAGATTTTATGTAGACAGAATTGACAAGATTGGCAACTTTTTGTATAATGTGGGGAGTGAAATAGAAGGAAGAATCTAGTTTGAGTAAAAGAATGTGAAGATTTGACCAAAACATGGAGCTATAAAGAGAAATTCAGAAACTAAGACATGAATGGAGAGGGGAGGAAGATGAGTTCTGTTTCTCAAAGATGTCAATTTTAAGATGCTGATGAGAGCTTCAGTTGGAGATGTCCAACAGGTATGTAGCAATGCGGGACTAGTATTGATGCATATAGATTTGGAAGTTAACTTCATAGAGATACTTTGAACTTATAGTAATGGATGTTATCTTTAAGACAGAAAAAGAGGGCTTGGCACAAAACTTTGAAGACATGTCTTTTCAGACCACTGTATATAGTCTTAACCTGTCTCCTGCTCTCCAATCTTATATTTCCAACTGTTTTTTGGACATCTTGAACTGGATTATCTTGTGGATATTTTGCACTCAATGTGTCCAAAATAGAACTCATTATCTTTCCCTCAAACTCTTCCCTCTTCCAAACTTCACTATTTTAGAGAGGACGTCAGCATTCTCTGTCATCTAGGCTCATAACCTTTATGCCATCTGTGCCTTATCTTAATTGCATCACAGAACCCCCTGTACCTTCTTCACCCGTCCTACTCCAATCCAGTTGATTGCCAAGTCTTCTGGATTCTTCTTCCTTTGCAATATCACTTAGAAATTTTTCTTGCTTCTGACACTTCCAGGACTCTGGGGTAATCTCCCCATCATTCATATGGGCTGGGCTATTGCAGTAAGTATCCTTTAGGTGAATTGACATGACTTGGATCTCCTCACATGTCTTTAGCTACCTATGTGATCTTCCTAAAGTACAAGTCTGATCATGTCTCCTTCCCTCCCCATGGCCCTTCTGCAGTCCACTGATAGTGACCTTGGTTTCTTTCAAACAAAGCACTCTATAATGTTTTCCTCACTGGCTGTCCTTCATGCTTCAAATGCTCTTCCATCTATAAATAAGAGATATGGTATTAGATGATATAGCACAGTGTCTTACATGGTTACTTAATAAATGTTAACATTTTCTCTGATTCTAACACCAATTCTATCACCACATATTGCTTCTAACACCAATTCTATCACCACATACTGCTTAATTCCAATCGAGTCAATTTCTTTTTCTTAAAGTAACTATTCTTCCACTCTCAATCTTTTCTTCCTGGTTAATTCAGAAATTAAGGGGAATGTTTAAAAGGGACTAGAGAGAAGATAGGAGAAGTTGGGATCAAAGATTAAAAGAGAGTATGGACTTAATAAAAGAGAAGGGCCATTTCTTGTATAAAGAGCAGAGTAATGGAAGAGAAAATCAAACAATAGAATAGTTTGTGGTATCAAGTAGGGGAGAAGAAACTAATTTTGAGTGACTTTTTTAAGGCAGAAATAGCATTTTTTTTTTTTTACCTTGATGAAGTTCTAAGTTCTACCTTCTCAAGTCTTGTGATGTGTTTGCCTATACTGTGTACTCCTGATCTCTGTACTTGAAACTGTCTACATATTGTGCTTCAACATTTCCCAAGACACATTTCCACCTCATTAAATTTCCTTTGTTCTTTTCAATCAGTCAGTAAGCACTTACTAGACATTTATATACCAGGCACTTTATTAGGCACAGAAGGATACAAGAACAAAAATACTTGCACAGAATATAAAGGAAATTAAAGAAAAGATACTTTTGTGGAAGAGGGAACTTGGTGACTGGGAAAAAGCTTCATGCAGATTGCAGTGCCTGAACTGATATTTGAAATATATTAGGTATGTGAAGAGGCAGAATGGAGGAGAGAGGTAAAGCATTACACTTTGAAGAATAAATAAGTCAATACATTGAGTGTCATGGAAATAGGAAGTGCAGGATGCTGTGTGAAGAACAGCAGGAAGACCATTATAGTGATTTGCCCAGAGCCACACAGCTAGTGTCATAGACAGAATTTGCATTTAGGTTTTCCTGATATTTCTAAAGCTGATAGAAATAATATAAGAATAAGTAGCTAAATTTTTTTTTATGAGCCACTTTTATCTTTTGATTATGAAGCTTTTGCAAATAATTTGCAAGGAAGATTTTGATTCTTGGACAGTTTGTTTTATTTTAAATAAAAACAGATAAAAATAAATAAGTTAAGTACTAGTAGATGATAATAAATAAGAAGTTAAGTAGTTGCTTTTACTTCCTTCCTAATCTGTTTAAAACAATGCTTTAATAGTTTGATTATCTAGAAGATTATGTGTGACCAAGAAGCAATTGTGATAGTGAAATAACTTTTCTGTTTTATGTTCAAATTAGTATTTGACTTGTGTCATAGACAATATTGCAACAATTTAAAGTAGAAGTCATAAAGTAAATAGCAATGTCTTATTAAAAAAAAAAACAACTTGTTTCGCAACTAGTCATAAGATTTTATATATATAAATACCAGGTTTCCAAAATAATTTGGGGAAATATGTGTCACTATACATAACGAATACTCTGAAGGGCATTTCTTCTTGTTATAGAGGAATTTTTGGTAATACTTCTGGCATAATAGATTTTGATATGAGAAAGGATCATAGAGATAATTGACAAACCTATTAACCAATATAAAATATCAGTGTAGGTCACTGTTTAAGTTACCTAGTACAGTCTTTTATTTATAGCTGAGAGGTCTGTGGCTTGAGAGGTTAAATTATTTGCCCAAGGTCATAAAAAGTGGTAGGTAGCAGCATCGAGGATTCAAACTTCTTTCTATTACCATGTGACATCTGTAGAAACCAACTTCCCACTTTAGGAAACAAAATAATTGACACTGGGTTTCTCTGGAAATTAAGCAAAGTGAACATTAAAAGAAGCACTTAAAAATTACAGTTTACTTGTGAATGTATTATACCTGCTACTTGGCTGTTTTTTCCCCCTTTCTCTTCTCTCATAGTAAAATTTTTCATTCTTTATATCTCAACCTCTCTAAAAACTGTGGAAATTAAATGGCCTATTGTTCTTAGTTGCACAGACCCACCTGGTGGTCAAAGTAGTGAACTGACACAGTCAGTTAACACCTTTGTCACCAGTTATAGCTTATTTCTGCTCAAATAAATCTCTTTTTCTTAGCTCTGTGTAGGTATCCTTCCTTCCACTCTCAGTTCTTTCTTTCTTGGTTAATTCAGAAAAATCTATATGCCTGTCATAACTTCCGTTTAGTATTTGTGAGCCAGTCATAACTAATAAAAATCATAGTCCACATTAATCTGTCATCATGAGGTGCTTTTCATACCTCTCATTTAATCCTTAAGAAAATTTTTACCTCATAGAAAGGTAAACAGATTTGCCCCAAGTCACAGTGGTATGTGGTCACAGTGGTAAAGTCAGCATTGAAATCTCAGGCTTTTTGACTCATAATTTATGTCATAATATTGCCCACCTGAATCAGGGGGAAGAGGAAAATCCTAAGTCTTAAACTACAATTAGCCATTAAAACAAACAAAAACCATAAAGACATAAAGTTGAATGGGGAATCTTTATTCTAGTAGTCATTAAAAAAATTTTGGAAGGGCCATGGGAAAATAGACACATTGATGCACTATTGAAAGAGTGAAAATGTTGGGGTCTTTGTGTAAAAGTATTTTGAAATTTAGGTCCAGAAAGTCTCTAAACAGTGCATACCTCTTTGACAAGTGTTATCATTATTATACTTCAAAAAGAACAAAGAGCCCATCAAAGGACCCATATATTCAAAAAATATTAATAGCAGTTATTTTTGTACTGACAAAGACTGGAAAATAAGGGGATGACAATAAATGGCTGTAGAGATTATGAATTAATGGAGACTTTGGATAGACTTAAAGAGTTTTCACCAATGTAATCACAAACCATGATTCTGGAGGATAGATAATCTATGTTAACTCACCTCCTTACACAGAGATGATAGATTCAACAATGAAAACAAAAAAGGGAGTAAGAAACCAATGTAATTTAATGAGTGAGAAAAGTTTACATGGTCAAACCTAAGCTTTAGAAATATCCCCATAGCAACAGAACAAAAGAGAAATGTGGGGAAGGAAGATCAATTTGGTGGTTATGCAGTAATTTAGGTAAGAAATGATAAGACCCTAAGCTAGGGTGATAGCTATGTGAATAGTGAGACAGATGTGAGTCACGTTGTTGAGGTAAGATTACCAAGATTCGGTGATTTTCTGATGGCATAGATTGAATGTGTTAAAGGCTGTGAACATCCTCACTTCAAGTATACAAAAAGAGCCAGTCATTAACTCCTGATGACAGAGAGGCTAAGGTTGGTTTTCTTAGACAATTGGGGGACCTCCACTAAATCCAGCACCAATATGGTTAACCTCTTAGGAGCAAGAAACACTAGTCTGCATAAGGTAGGATGCCCCAGCCCAGGTTGGAAACGAAGTAGATCAAAATGGTTAGATTAGGCTGTAAAAAATTCCTATAAATCCAGCCTAACTAAGGAGACCCATTCCCAAAAGATCAAAAATACTAAAGTTTTCTCTCTCTCACTTTTTGTAGTGCTTGCTCTAATTATTATTATTTTTTTTTAATAATTAAAACTTTTTATTTTCAAAACATATGTATGGGTAATTCTTCAACATTAACCCTTACAAAGCTTTCTGTTACAAATTTTTCCCCCCTACTCCCCACCCCTCCCCTACATGGCAGGATATGCACTACATGTTAATTATGTTAAAATACTTGACAAATCGAATATTGTACTTTGTTTCTTCATTTTTGTTTGTTTTATGCCTGATATGTTCCACTGATAACTTTTTTAGTTTTTAACCAATATCAGTTTTGATTACTGCTTTGTAGTATAGTTTCAGATTTCACACGTCAATCTAAACTTACCTTTCTTTCCTCTTTATAGAATGTTGGCTTTTAGAGCTCAGGGAAGTAACATCAGGGAGATAACAATAATCCAGTGGTAAGTAACTTGAATTTCATTTGATTGAAACATCAATAGCGAATTGTAATGAATATAAATTTAAAAGAACATTTTATATTTCACAGATGAATAGATTCATAACAACTAGAAAACAATCTTCATGTACCTGTTAATACTCAAAGTTTAATAATTAAATTCTTCTCATGAAGCTCAGTGCCTTAAGAATTTTTATAATGTATCTTACAATGTTGTTTTTTATAACATTTTCCCTTAAAGATTTCAAAGTTAAAAAAGTACTTTTTTACTTGAATAAATATACAGTAGAAAAAAGCTTTTATCATAAGAAAATGTAGCTTATTTTTAAGAATAACAAATTACCCATTTCATAAATATATAAAGAAAAATTAAAATTACATAATGTTCAGTTTTAAGCGTAAGCACATAAACCCCTTTAAGTACAATTAATAGAAACCTTTTGATATCCATAAATCTAACTTATTTCTTTCCTTGCTTCCCTTTTCCCTAGAATTCCTGAATTGTCAGTATCTTAGCATTCTCATTCGAAGAGTTTGAGTAGGGCATAAAAGGAGTGGGTCAGTGCCAAAGAGAAGCTATAGTTTTAGGACTTTGTAAAACCCTGTACTACTCATATAATTTTAATAGTGGAAATGACTTGAAAGATTACAGAATGTTAGATAATTTCCAGTGTCTAATTTAATTTTAATTCAACCTCTTAATTTTACAGATGATCTAAATATTTATCCATGTTCAAACAACTATCTAATGGCAGAGCTGGCTGTAGTGCCCACACTAACCACGTAATTTTTCATGAGCACATGCTGCACTTTATATATCATTAGGTAGCTTTTATGTGTTTATATAGTCCTTTATAATGTATTATTTTAGCTCTTCTATTTGCTAGCTTTATGTGATTTTCATAAAGTCCTTATTTGATCCTTTTTTGTATATGAATTATAAAATGAAGATAATAATAACAACAGCAACAATAAGAAGAAGAATATGAACCTGTATTCTTACAAGAATGTAAGTTACTTTAAAAATAGTAGACAATGTGCTATGGTTTAAGTGAAAAATAAGGGATGTGTAGCATCACTCATGAGGTGGTTCTCAATGATAGCTAGTATACCAACTGAGAACCAGTGTTCATTTGAAAGTATGTTTTTCCCTGGGCTGGATCTGCATATGAAATGAGTTGCAAGCTGGTTGCTCAGAACTTTTGTTTGGTGAACAGAAATGCAACACAAGTTAGGATTAAGACAGTAAACTTAGAAATACATCTTCAAGTAAAATTGTGTAACTAAATATATTGCTGTTGTGATACCTGCTTGATAGATAAGAATGAGAAATGAGGCATGTCTGTGTAATGAGAAAGGTTAGATTACCACATCTCATCTTATTCAGCCATATACACATAGTTATATATTCCAATAAAAAAGAAAACATATAACATTGCCTTTAACTTTGGCAATTGATAAAACTGCTATGGTTAGAACATGATGGATTTTTGGGGGTTTTTTGTTTGTTTGTTTCTTTTTTTTTAAGGAAATCCAAATTGAAAACTGAGTGTTGCTCTGCTCAGCTCTTTGCTGCCACCAGCAGGGGGAAGTAAAAAAAAAAAAACATTTTCTTTTTAAAGAAATCTGTGTTTACAGCCTTCCCTGTTCCCCACCCCTCCCATTGTGCTATGGTCACATACCTCTCTTTTGTTTAGGTATGTAATAAGTCTTTATTAAATTATGAAAGTATCTTAGAGAACAAATAATACACTGAACTATAAATATACTAGTTCTACAAATATACAACGAGGCTGTTGTGGGGACTAAATTGAATGAGATACAGAATATGATTTATATATATAAATTTTTTTATTTGATCTTTGAAGCAGCCTAGCCACAAGAATATTACAGGTATTATTTTACTGCTTGGTGGCATGTTGCCAGACTTGGGGTCAGGAAGATCTGTGTTAGAATTTGGCCTCAGCAACTTACTAGCTGTGTGATCTTCTGAAGTCACTTAATCCTGGTTGTCTTGGTTTCCTCATCTGTAAAGTGATCTAGTGAAGGAAATGGCAAAATCACTTCAGTATCTTCACTAAGAAAACCTAAATGATGTTACAAAGATTCTAATATGACTGAAACAACTGAACAACAACAAAAATTTTACAGATGAGGGAACTTTTTAGTGATTTGCCTACTTCTGGCAGCTAGATTAGGATTTGAATCCAGTCCTTATTAACCTCAAATCTTTATAAAAGTAAGGTATAATATTAGTTCTTGGATATGGAAAGTGATTTTTCCCCTTGCCTTTATAATAGCCATTCATGCATTTTTTTTAAGAAGAAACTTTTCTTTAAGTTTAAATTTTTTTAAAAAAGAAAATTTATGTTTACTGAAGTTTTAACCTGACCTATTTAAACATATCATTGATGCCAAAAATGGAAAATGAATTTTTAAAAAGTTGACAAACATTATTACCATTTTCTAAGAAAGTTGAGTTGCTATAAATCAGTATGTATAATAGGAAAACCAAAAACTAGACACTTAGAGATCAGATGGGGAGAAAATTTGGACTTACCATATGTGAACAGAATGATATATGTGTAGTATGTATTTAAATTCCTGCTTTCCTATCTCTATAAATTCTTTAAAATAATCTGAGTACATGTTGAGGACATTTTTGTTAAAACACAAGAAGAAAACTGTCAGCCTTTCACTGGTGATATTCTACAGGAAACTACATTTTGTTTTAATCATTTGGTGTACTTAATGGAATAATTGTATTTTTTTATTAATGGTTATAAGGAATAATTTATTTAGCTGAGGGGAATGTACCATCTTGGAGGTTGCTATAATCTTGAACTACAGTTCTGTAGTACTGGCTTCTCACATGTTCAACTGGATGTCATGTAGGAACCTCAGACTTAATATATTTAATACAGAACTGACATTAACCTCCAAATCTTATTTTAATTGAGGACTTTGCTATTTCTTTTAAAGTTTACAACCTTCTCAAAACCATTTGGTACTCATATGATTATCTCCATAGATGCAGAAAAAGCCTTTGATAAAATCCAACACCCATTCCTATTAAAAACACTGGAGAGCATAGGAATAAATGGACTTTTCCTTAAAATGATTAGTAGTATCTACTTAAAACCTTCAGCAAGCATCATATGTAATAGAGTCAAACTAGAACCATTCCCAATAAGATAAGGAGTGAAACAAGGCTGCCCACTGTCACCATTATTATTTAATATTGTCTTAGAAATGTTAGCTTTGGCAGTAAGAGAAGAAAAAGAGATTAAAAGAATTAGAGTAGGTAATGAGGAAACCAAATTATCACTCTTTGCAGATGACATGATGATATACGTAGAGAACCCTAAAGACTCAACTAAAAAACTACTAGAAACAATTCACAACTTTAGCAAAGTTGCAGGATACAAAATAAATCCACATAAATCATCAGCATTTTTATATATTACCAATAAAGTTCAGCAGCAAGAGATACAAAAAGAAATTCCATTCAAAATAACTGTTGATAGTATAAAATATTTGGGAATTTATCTGCCAAGAGATAGTCAGGAACTATATGAACTAAACTACAAAACACTTTCCACACAAATCAAATCAGACCTAGTCAATTGGAAAAACTTAAAATGCTCATGGGTAGGACAAGCGAATATAATAAAAATGACAATACTACCCAAACTAATTTACTTATTTAGTGCCATACCAATCAAACTCCCAAGAAATTATCTTACAGATCTAGAAAAAATAGTAGCAAAGTTCATCTGGAAAAACAAAAGGTCAAGAATTTCAAGGGGATTAATGAAAAAAAAGGCTGACGATGGTGGACTTGCTGTACCAGATCTAAAACTATATTATAAAGCAGCGGTCATCAAAACCATTTGGTACTGGCTAAGAAATAGAGTAGTCGATCAGTGGAATAGGATAGAATCACAAGACAAACTAGGCAATAACTATAGCAATTTGGTTTTTTATAAACCCAAAGACCCCAGCTTTTGGGATAAGTATTCACTATTTGACAAAAACTGCTGGGAAAACTGGAAACTAGTGTGGAAGAAATTAGGGCTTGACCCACATCTAACACCACATACCAAGATAAGATCTAAATGGGTTCATGATCTGGATATAAAGAGTGATACTATAAGTAAATTAGAGGAATGTAATATAGTTTACCTCTCAGACCTATGGAGATGGAATAAATTTATGTCCAAAGAAGAACTGGAACTCTTAATTGAAAACCAGATAGATAACTTTGACTATATTAAGTTAAAAATTTTTTGTACAAACAAAATCAATGCAGACAAGATTAGGAGGGAAGTAATAAATTGGGAAATCATCTTTACATTCAAGGGTTCTGATAAAGGTCTCATCTCTAAAATATATAGAGAATTGTCTCATATTTATAAAAATTCAAGCCATTCTGCAATCAATAAATGGTCAAAGGATATGAATAGACAATTTTCAGAGGATGAAATTAAAACTATTTATAGTCATATGAAAAGGTGCTCCAAATCACTGATCAGAGAAATGCAAATCAAGACAACCCTGAGGTACCACTTCACACCTGTCAGATTGGCTAAAATGACAGGAAAAGTTAATGATGAATGTTGGAGGGGATGTGGGAAGGCTGGGACACTGATGCATTGTTGGAGCTGTGAACGGATACAGCCATTCTGGAGAGCAATTTGGAGCTATGCTCAAAAAGTTATCAAACTGTGCATACCCTTTGACCCAGCAGCGTTTCTATTGGGCTTATATCCCAAAGAAATCATAAAGGAAGGAAAGGGCCCCACATGTGCAAGAATGTTTGTGGCAGCCCTTTTTGTAGTGGCTAGAAACTGGAAACTGATTGGATGCCCTTCAATTGGAGATTGGCTGAATAAATTATGGTATATGAATATTATGGAATATTATTGCTCTGTAAGAAATGACCAGCAGGACGATTTCAGAGAGGCCTGGAGAGACTTGCATGAACTGATGCTGAGTGAAATGAGTAGAACCAGGAGATCATTATACATGGCAACAGCAATACTATATAACTGATGGACATGGCTCCCTTCAACAACGAAATGTCTCAAACCACTTCCAATAGTTCACTCAAGAAAGCCATATACACCCAGAGAGAGGGATGTGAAATGTGGACCACAGCATAACATTCTCATACTCTTGATTGATGTTTGCTTACATTGTGTTTCTTTTATCTGATATGTCTTTTATGTAGATAAGATTTTTCTTGAACAACAATGATAAGTGTGGAAATATGTATACATATATTCAATTTGCCAAGTATCTTAACATAATTAACATGTAGTGGATATCCTGCCATCTAGGGGAGGGGTGGGGAGCTGGGGGGAAAAATCTGTAACAGAAAGCTATGTAAGGGTTAATGTTGAAGAATTACCCATACATATGTTTTGCAAATAAAATAAAATTTAAATCACATATCCAGAAAGATATTTGAAAACACATACACACACACACACACACACACACACACACACACACAAAGTTTGCAACCTTGGAATCAATTTTGAATCTTCTGTCTTATCTCCTCAGGATTTAATCACTTGCTTCCATTTCCATACTTCTCATATCCATCCCTTCTTTCTATTCATACAGCCACTACTCTAGTATAAGACTTTATTATTTCTTTTCTGAATTATTATAATAACCTCCTAATAGTCTCCATTTGGTCATTATTTTTTTTTTTAAGATAACTTTTATTTACTTTTTGGTATTCAACAAATATTGATTTTCTCTTTCATTTTCTTCGTTTAAAACAACAAAACATTGCCTAGTCTAGCCAAATATGTTCTCATATTTATTGTATTTTTTAAAAAGGGATGTTATTTTGCATTGTCTATTTACTCATATAAATTTGTAAGGTTTTTTTTTTATGTCTGCTGATCTGTGATTTTTATTTTCAGTGTCCTATTATAGTAACTTTCCACATACTGATGCAAAATTAGCAAGTCATATATAACTTGTAGCCTTAGTGAGTTATTCCTAAGGCACTAAGGGGTTGTGATTCACTAGGCCTATGATCATATAGTTAGCATGTACCAGAAGTAGGATTTTGAACCTAGGTCTAGCAAATTCTAAGGCCACTGACCCTCTACAATATCTCGTTCATATAAAATGCAATTTTATAATAAATTTCAATTATATCTAGAATAAGACACAATCAAAACCCCATTGAAGTCACCATGATAATCAGGTATTTTAAAGCTATGAATGTTTCAGAATTTACCCCTTTTGGGGTTTTTTTTTAATTATGTTTATCTGTTAATGTCGAACATTTGCTAATGTTGATAATGTTGCTAATTTTATAATGTTGATGTTTGCTATAAAAATGGGTTAGAGCTTGAATTTCATATAAGATTCAGTAGATAAGAATTTGATCAGGAAAGTCATTTGCATTCCATTTTATTGAGTTTTGGTGTAATAATTTATTGGTAATTGTTTATTTTTTAATTCTAAGTAATAATTTCTTTTTCAGTTTACCTCATTTCCAAAAACCTCTGTTTTCATCAATGCAATTATTTTCCCCACTGACATATACTGCAATCATCCCATGCCTTTCATGTAGCCATGGGGTTCTTAGCTTAAAGTCTACAGACATTGAAGAGGTCCACAAGTTGATTTCAAGGGGTCTCTGTACATATAAACTTTTATTTAAAGACATTTAGATAGTTCTATTGATATAACTGTTTCCTTTGTGAATTTGTAAGTATTTTTCTTATTTAACATCATTCTCTAAAAGGATCTATAAATTTCCTTATACTGATAAAAGGATCCATGACACAAAAAAGAACCTTGCCTGGAAATAATGCTTGTTGACTTTTACCCTAATGAGGCACTAATTGGTAGAAGATATTTTCAGTCTTATTTTAAAATTTATTTTTGTTTTGAATTTGACAGTGCCTGAAAATGACTACAAAGCGAAATTTGTTTGTGCGATTGGTACCATGTCGTTGTCTTCGAGGAGAAGAAGAACCAATCACCACCCTCGATTATTCTCATTGCAGTTTGGAACAGGTGCCCAAAGAAATTTTCACTTTTGAAAAAACTTTGGAAGAACTCTATTTAGATGCTAATCAGATTGAAGAACTTCCTAAGGTATGCTTTTATTTATTTCCTGATTAACTTTGGTTACATTATGCCTTTTTGTGAATAGCAATATAATAATGTCCAAAATGCTATAATTAATTACCATTTGGATTTAGAATTTGCTTTATTTTTCTTTTCTTTCTTTTTTTCTTTTCTTTTTTTTTCCCCCTTAGAGGATACCAGAAGACTTTAGAAAAATAATTTTTTTTGTTGTTGTTGCTATTGTTTTGGAGACATTTAAATTACTTTACAAATGACCTGGAAATCTGCAATTTACTACTATTCTTAATTGTGGTTATTATGGAAATGTATTATTTCTTGATGCAACTGAATTGTTAGAATGTTGGATATAATTTAATTTTAAATTGATGGGATGCTACTGTTAAACTTTTTTTACTACAAAATTTCTTATATCTTCTTAAAATTTGATTCTTTTCTTCTTCATTTCCATTTATTCTTTCATTGCTAAATCTGTGTCCTTTTCTTATTCAAGCCTTTTGAATTGCTTTATACAGTGTTGGATAACCAATATTCCTTTTTCTGTTGCCACTCTGAGTTCTGTGACATCACTCTCTTGATTTTCATCTTGCCTGTCTGTTTACTCTCAGTCTCTTGAGCTGCTGTAATCATAATCCATTTTCTACCCTACCTGGATGGGTCCACATAATTACTGCGCTGGACCCTCTATTATTTTCTCTCTACATTCCTTTTTTGATGATCTTATTAATTCCCATGTGTTTAATTATTCCTCTGCTCATGACTTAAAAGTTCAATTTTCATCCATCTCCTTAAATCCAAGTGCAGCATTGCCAAATGTCTGCTAAACCACTTCATTTGGATACCAGAGTCCAAAATTGTGTCTAAAATAATACTCCCCCAAATCTGTTCCTCCTTCAAACTTATTTTTGTTACAAACACTCCTTTCTAATCACCTTTGATCGTGACTTCATTGTGTTCTTAGACTCTTTTCTTTCTCAACTCATACATTTTATATGCCTTTTTTCTATTAACAAGTCCATTTCTCCTGTTTAGACTCCCTTCACCTCTGGCCTTTACAATTACCATAACCTCCTGATTGATTGTCTTCTCTGCTTCCAATCTCTCTTTTCTGATTCATCTTCCACACAGTTGTCAAAATAATTTTTCAGGGCCCAGGATTTACTATCATATTTTCTTGCTGCCTTTAGAATAAAACATAAAATTCTTAACCTAGCATTTAGAGCTCTTTATGTCCCCTCTATATTTGCACACCTCTTTTCATATTATTCTCCTTGACAATATCTGTATTCTAGCCATATTGAAACTTGCTGTTCCCAAAATTAGCATTCCAATTTTGTAGTGCAGATGAGTTCAAATCAAAAGCATCATCCCATCCAGAGATGGCTTTCCCAAACTTTATTGTTGTTGGTATAGGAAAGAGGGGAAACCCTGCTATCACGGACAATTTCTGCATGGTATTTTCTACACACAATTGGCAGACAGTTGAGGGACAGAGACAGAAAATCCATGTTCTATTTGAAGTCATAGAGACCCTGAGGGCTCCATCTTACATATCATTTTATACAAAGGGCCAATAGGATAGTACTGGAAGAGTGCCCTGTTACCTATAGGACAATAAAATGGAAATATCTCCTAATTAGCTTTTAAGAAAGAAGTTGGAATATAGAGCAACAATAAGAAAGAAGGAAAGTTCCTAAGTGGTACTGAAGTGAGAATTAGGCATATACTAATCATAGTTTTCACCACATGATAATAGTCTACTTCCTTCCCTTTGCATATTTTGTCCCTCATGAAGTGCATATCATTCTCAGTTTTGCTTATTAGAATCCTTTGTTTCTTTCTAGGTTTATGTTTCTACTCTCACTGCTAACCTTATCCTTACTTCTCTTTAATTTTCCTTGGATTTATTTATCTGTTTCATCTAATTTGCCCCTGAATAGAATGTAAATGTTAAAGATAGGTGGAGAATAGAATAAGATAAAAGTAACTACAAATATAGTTCTTTTTCTCAAGTCTCTTTTCTAATTGTTGTGACACACACATACCTCAGAGATACTGTGGGTTTGGTTCTAGACACTTCAGTAAAACAAGTATTATGCATTAAATAAGTTAAATGAATTTTTTGGTTACCCACTACATATAAAGATTATGTTTATATTATATTGCAACCTATTGAGTGTACAGTATAGTATTATGTCTAAAAATATTTTTCATATATGTCTTAATTAAAAACACTTTATTTTATCTGAGGCTTCAGCAAGTCTTAATTTTTTTTACTGGTAGAGGAATCGCTTCTGACTGATCAGGGTGGTGACCACTGAAAGTTTCGGAGGCTTTTGTAATTTCTTTAAAAAATAGCAGTTGTTTGCCCCATTGATTGATTCTTCTTTTCATTTGAATACTATGGGCCATTGTAGTGTAATAAGTTAGCCTGATTTTAATATTATTTGTCTCAAGATATTTGGAAGCTAGCAAACAGGAAGAGAGACAGAATAGATGGTCAGTGGCCAGTCAAAACACATAGCATTTATTGGTTAAATTCATTATCTTATATAATGTGGTTTGCGTTATCTCAAAACAATATACTATTAACCACAAAAATCACAGATTACTCTTAACAAATATTACCAAAATGTAAAAGAGACCACATGAGCATGTGATATTGGAAAAATGGCATCAATACACTTGCTTGATATAGGCTTGCTGTAAATCTTCAATTTGTTTAAAAAAAATTTTTTTTGGAATGCAATAGTGCACAGTGCAATTAAATGAAATATGCCTGTACTAAATGACTTCAGTGTGTCCAAAATAGATAAATGTTATTCAGCTGCAACTATTGAAATATAAACCAAATGGAGGGAATTGATAGTCTTTCCTCTGTCTTCATTGGATCACAATTTGGATGAAAATTTGGAAAACTGGTTTCTAATTTTTATGACATGTTTCATGCATTACTTTGTCTCTACTCACTCTACCATGTCATTTCTGGCTCTTATGTCTTAAGTAAGCTGTAATAAATTGTTAACTCTTTTCATGATTCCAGGATTTTTCCTATCTATCCTTCACAAATCTGTCAAGGTAATCTCCCTAATAATACCAGCGATTAAAATGAAAGCAGTTAACATTTACACAATGCCTACTATGTGATAGGCACAAAATTTTAAAAAAAGGTCACATTTTATAAATATTATCTCATCCTCACAAAAACCCTAGGACTTAGGTACAATTTTTATCTCCATTTATAAAAGAAAAACTAGCAAATAGAATTTGAATGACTTGCCCAGGGTCACACAGCTAGAAAGTATCTGAGACCATAATTAAACTAAGGTCTAAATGATTCCAGGTATGGCACTGTATCCATTGAGGTTGTAGTAATTCAATCACAGTCATAGACCTGAATCAGGATGGGACATAATAGCCATCTTCCAAAATTATCATAAGTCTAGGGCTTTTAAGGGACCTTAGAAGTAATCAGATTTGACTTGCTCTTTTTATAAATTAAGAAAATGAGGCCTAGAAGATTAAGTGCCTGGTATTATATCATACAATCCATAAGAAAAAGGATTTGAATTCTCTTTCCATTATTCTTTCATATGTACAATGCTATATCTACTTCATTTCCTAACATTTAATGCAAAGCAGTTTGCTTTCTTTCCTTTTTGTTTGTATTAGTCAACCTAACCTTATTTCATATTACTCCCCTTAGTCACCCTATATTCTAATCATGCAAGACTACTAGCTGTTCCCCAAATTTGACATGTATTATAGGAGAGAATTACAAATTAATTTGTTTCACAAACTTTATTTGGAAAAGAAAGACTTGAAGTTTAATGCACAAAGCCCCTCACCACCCTTATTGTATTATTTTATTCCAATATGTGCCCATTTATCTTATGAAAAGTAGAATTATTCCTGATTTTTCACCTTGGTATAGGGAAAGAAAATTAAGAAGCCTGTAACTAGTGGAAATAGAGTGTAAAGTAAGGATCAGCCAACTACTTCAGGAAGTTAACCTAGTGCCTGCTTTTGTTAGGTCTGTAAACTAAATACTTTGTGCATTTTAAAATGAAATTTCACTATATTTATTTATAAATCTGAAAACCATTCAGCTTATGAGTCATATGTAAAAAAGACAAGTTGAGGCTGGGCACAGGTTGCTGATCCTCGATAGAGAACTAGAATGAAATTAATTTTTAAAAACCTTTATTCAGCAACTACTCTGTGCCCAAAACTACTCTATGTGTTGGGGATACAAATATAAAATTGAAATAGTTATAGCTCAGGGAACTGGAGCAAACAGCATTGAAAAAAAAAAAAAAAAGCTAACATTGATATTCAGTTCATTATAGATGGAAAACCCAGGTAGGTAGAGGAAGTATTAGGGCAAATGGTAAGAACATAGGACCTTGGGGAGTAAGTAATGCGACCCCACCAAGAACATAGTGGGTTCAAGTCTGAGAGGAACTCTGTATTCTCTCTAGTAGAGATAATGGGACAAGCATCCAACTGAAAGCAGGTTCCTTCACCTGCTGGGAATTTGGCCTTTGGGAGGTGCAAAGGCTATGGCTCCCTTTTGTGGTAGTAATGCTGGTCTCTTTTTATGCCACCCATTGACTTGGGAAGGGAATGTCTTTGGCCTCTTCCAATGTTGGCGACTGGTTCCAAATCAGCATAAAAATAAACTCTTGATAAGGTTTCCTTACAATTTTTGATAAAATGACTAGAGATGACATTTCATACACACACATTTTAGAGGGACTAGGGGTTTACCTATTTAGGAAGTGGAAAGCGATTTAAAAACCAGGCCATGCCATTTGTTTGATACATGGTTCTTTGTGCTTCTCTCTCTCTGTCTCTCTCTCTCTCTCTCTCTCTCTCATGCTTTCTCCTCTCTTCCTCAAATTGTTAATATTTGTTATATGAGAGGATAGACACAGGGTTTGTTTTTTTTTTAATTGTTTATGTGTATTTCAAAAATTCTGGAAGAAAAGATATTTTTTTCCTTTTTTTCATCAGCAACTTTTTAACTGTCAGTCTCTACACAAACTGAGTTTGCCAGACAATGATTTAACAACATTGCCAGCATCCATTGCAAATCTCATAAATCTCAGGGAACTAGATGTCAGCAAAAATGGTAAGTTATTTAATTTTTTTATAGTTGAATATATTAAAAAGCTCCTGAAGGGCTATGAACCAGAGAATATGCAATTTTTAAAGTTTTGCTTTTTTTTTTTAAACATAAGATTATTGGTTAAAATACTGTGTAAACAAAACAGAAAGTTTATAATAGCTTTGATATTTAATATATTAACATATTGACCTTGTGTTTGCTAAGTAGTATTTAAAGTATATTATATTATACAAATTTGTTATTCATGTATAATACATTAGACCTTATATATTTAATATCCTTATATATTTATAGATATAAGTATATTACATTTTATAATATTTATTTTACTACTTTATTATATATTAGGTGTTGTTAATTAACTATATTAAATATAGTATATAATATATATCATTTAAGTATGTTATTATTCTATGAGTATTTTATTCTAAGTATAAACATTTTAAAAGAATGTCATCGATTTTTGCTTTAATATGCATCCTCCAAAAGTAAAAAACCAACAAAGAAAATTTCTATTCTTCATCTAATTCTTGGGAAGTCAGGAAGAGCTGGTTTCAAATCCTTTCTCAGACACAACATAACTGGCTATGTGACTCTGGGCAAAATCACATAAAATCTAGCCTTCAGTTTGTTCTTATTAAAAAAAAAAAATTTGGACTTGAGGATTTTTTTTTCTATTCCTAAATCTCTGGTATCTTATCCAAAAAATGGATCTCATTATGTTTTCTCCAAAACTCAACCTTCCTCTAAATTTACTGAAATTTGTCACTATCTTTCGGGACAATAATAATTCACACCTCGGAGTCATGTTTGGCTCTTCCCTCTCATTCATACCCCTATCTAATTTGTTACCAAGTCTTTTTGGTAATTTCTATTTCTTTCTCTTCACCAACTCAGGCTTTTTCCCAGTGAAGTTCTTTTTATCACCTTTTGACCAGTCTTCTAGCTTTCTGTTTTATGTTCTTGAGACATATCCAACTGACTTTTTTTTTTTTCCAAATGAAAAATCTTTAATGCCTTCCTGTTTCCACTCAAAATCAAAATCATCATAATTTTGGCAATTAAAATTCTCCCCAATTTTTCTCCATTATAATTTATACTCTGGACAGACTGGGATGCTAATTGTTGTCCATGATGTCCATCCATTCTATTGTCTATTTATTTTTGTCCCTTTTCATATTTGTTATCCACAATCCCTATCTTCTGTATAAAGGCTACTCAGATAGACCTTTATGTGACAACTTTGTAGATCTCTTCTTCCTCCCACCTTTTTTTTTTTTTTTTGCCCTGTTGAAATTACTTTATAATTTTTTATTTACATGTCATCTGCACCCCCACCCCCAGTGGAATGAATATAAATTCCTTGAGGGCAGAGACTATCTTTAATTGTTGTTTTTTTTTTAAATATATTTATATTTTAACATTTGTTTTTAAAAAATTTTAGTTCAAAAAAAATTTTTTTTTTTAATTCCAAATTATATCCCTTCAGGCCATCCCTCACCCTTTGAGAAGGCAAGCATTATGGTACTCATTCTACATGGGAAGTCATGTAAAACATTTCCATATTTTCATGTTGTCAGCAGTAATCCCCCTCCCCTCATCCCCCAGAAAGAAAAATAAAGTAAAAAATTTTTAGTCTCCACTCAGTTCATCAGTTCTCTCTCTAATTTGTTGATAACATATTTCATCATGGTTCCTTTGAATTGTCTTGAATCTGACAAGTTTTCTTTCACAGTTGGTCATCATTACAATATTATTGTTAGCATGTACAATGTTTTCCTGGTTGTAGTTATTTTGTTTTGTAGTAGTTCATGTAGTTCTTGAACTAGAAAAATGTTTCACCCTTTTGTTGATTATACCACTCCAGAGTGCTATTTGAGGCATTAGAGTTGTTTGTATGGGAATGTTAGAAGAGCCTAGATATAAAGAACTTCCTCTACTCCTTCAATTTGGCTCCATCATCTATCAGGTGCTTTTTCCATTAGGGCATAATTTTTGTATCCAAAGGATACATAGATATGACCCTGAGTTTGCTCTCATCTTCTTTATAGTCTTGTGTTTTAAGCTTAAAAGAGCAGCATGTAGTTTCTATCTGTTTCTAATTACTTGGAGTAATATGAGAGCTACAGGTTCACTTTTTTTTTTTTACTTCTACCTAGCTTCTCCTTTGCTTTTATTCTTTTATCTTATCTGAGTTGTATGACAGTTGAAGGAAACCAAAATCATCATAGCAGTATTAGCAGGGTCTTCAGCTGAAGGTGCAATGCTTGGCCAAATTTTGAGTAAACTGTTCTTATGTTCCTCTGTGAATGAATGTTGAACCTGCAGCACTTGCCCAATTTCTCTTTATGGGTAGAAATAGGATATATAGTTGAAATTTTTCTAAGTTAATTTATATCTCTATGGAGAAAAGAATATTCTATGTCAAAATTAGTTAGTAAATTTGCAGATCTTTTTAGATTTAGATTTCCTTTCTCTCAAATATGCCACTGATAGATCAGATAGCATACTGCATATTCTTATTTCCTTCCATCTCTGATTTATTCCAGTTCTGTTACTAATTATCATTGTGATCTAAGATAACTCACTTAATCTCTCTGGACCATGGTTTTCTCATGTAGTTTAGACAACAGAAAATAGTCTGCAATTTTTAATTCTGTTATTCTATTTTCCTTCTAAATCACACTTTACAGAAATTTAGTTCCTGTATTGAGCACCTTGCATGGTTTCTTGTGTATGGTAAATGTTTAATAAATGTTAACAAATGTTAGTTGAACCACTTGTTAATTACAGCAGTTTCTATCTAGATTCAGATTAACCTAAAGATAGTCTACAGAAACATTTTGTACTTATGATTCATTTTTATACAATGTGGAGAATATAAAGTACTGGTTTTATAAGTTGATTAGGGGACCTTCATAAAACACTACTGTTCTGGGAAAGAAAAGAATTAATGTTTGTAGCAGCTTTTTTTGTGGTGGGATGGAATTGGAAATTGAGGAGATGCCCATCAATTGGGGAATGGCTGAATAAGTTATAGTATGTGAATGTAATGGAATATTACTATTCCATAAGAAAGGATGATCAGGCTGGTTTCAGAAAAGACTAGAAAGATTTAGATGAACTGATAATGAGTAAAGTGATTAGACCAAGAGAACATTGTATATAGTAATGGCAAGATTCTGTGATGATCAGCTGTGATAGACCTTGCCCCTTCTCAGCAATACAGTGATCTAAGACACTTCAAATAGACTTGGGTTGGAAACTGGGACCTGAAGCCAGAGAGAGAACTATGGAAACTGAATGCGGATCAAAACATACTATTTTCACCTTTTTGAGGAATGAGAGGTGGAAGTTTGCTTTTTTTTTTTTTTTTTTCCGTGTTTTTTCCTTTTGTTCTGATCTTTTTCTGATTCTTTTCTTGTTTCTGATCTTTTCCATGATTAATATGGAAATATATTTAAAACAATTGTACATGCATTACCTGTATCAGATTATTTGCTGTCTTGAGTAAGGGGGAGGGAAGAAAAAGAGGGAGGAAAAAATTTGGAACTCAAAATATTACAAAAATGAATGTTGAACACTGTTTTTACATGTTGGGGAAGGAGGGGAAAGATCAACGCAAATCTTACCACCACTACCAAAACACATTGTACAACAAAATAATAGTAATCCATATTTTGGCCATTCTGAAAATGTATAGGTAATTCTGAATTATAAGTCTCATTACCCTCTCTCAAAAGATTGGGACAGAGGAATGATTTTTCATCATCAGCTTTTATCATCATTTTTCTGGAATAATGGTCAGTCTTTGCATTGAATAGAGTTCTTAAATTCTTCTTAGTTGTTTTTTCTTGACAGAATTATCAATACTGCATAACATCTTTTGATTTTATTAATTTTACTTTTCATTAATTCATATAAGTCTTCTAGCTTTCTTTGAAACTTTCTTTTCATCATTTCTTCCAATGAAATAAGGGTGCATTACTTTCACAGATCATAATTTGTTTATTCCTGAGTTGATCATCACCCTTTAATTTCCAGTTTCTTTTCTACTACAAAAAGAGTGCTTACAAATGTTTTTGTACCTTTGTATCCTTTTATTCTTTGATCTCTTAAGGGTGTAGGCCTAATATTGCTGTTGAGTATGTTCACTTCAATGTGTACTATAGTTTAATGTGTGCTATAGTTCTAAATTATTTTTTAACAAATTGAATTAGTTCACAGATCCTCTTGCAATGCGAACTGAGAGACCCTTCCAGAACTTATTTTCTTTTATTGTCTTCTTTGCCAATTTGATGAGTGAGGGGGGACCTCAGAATTGTTTTAATTTACATTTGTTTAATTAGTAATTATTTAGCTCATTTCTGTGGTTATTGATTATTTGAATTTCTTACATTGAGAACTGTTTGTTCATATTCTACACACATTTGTCTCTTGGGAAATGACAACTTAAGTTTTCTTTAAAACTTACAAATAATGCTTATGTGAGTTGTTATCTCTAAAGTCAGTAATATAGTCAACTATCTCGTTTAAGTTTGTGAACTTTTCAGGTTGAAAGGGACCTTAGAAAATACAGTTAGCCTTTCACTTTAGTGATAAATTCTAATACTCTCTTATAGACTAATAGGCCTGATTTTGTCTTTGCTGTGATATTTGACTAGCTGTTTAGATTAAAGGGAATAGTAATTTTACTTCCTTCCTATATCTTTAAATTGTGACAATCTTGTTAGCCTGCCTCAACTGAGAAGTGTCTAAGCTCCTAAGAATAAGAATGATCATATAGTAACAACATACCATCTAAACACTTCATGAATAAACTATTCTTACTTGTATAGTTTTGTTTCCTTCTAGTTCATGGAGGAAAAGATTTCCTGTCTACTCTAGATAACTTGTATTTGGGCACATATCTTTGGCCCCCTTTTAACATGCATGCATACATACATACATATGTGTATGTATGTATTCTAAATTTGAACTAAAAAAAAGTTCACATTTACTGCAGAATGCAAAAGTAGGGTTCCATATGAAAGTGTATCTCAATATTTCTTACTACTTGCTTTTAAAAATTATTATTATTATTATTATTCTGGCAATGCAGTTGGGGTTAAGTGACTTGCCCAGGGTTACACAGGTAGTAACTGTTATGTGTCTGAGACCAGACTTGAACTCAGGTCACCCTGACTCCAGGACTGGTGTTCTCTTCATTTTGCCATATAGCTGTTTGTTAAAAAGTTTATGGTAATTCCACACATTACTTTTAAATTTGCCTAGTATTTCTGCCTCCTTCTCAACTTCTGTGTGCTTTAAAGGCTTTATGTTTTTATCACTTTTTCAATTTCCCTTTTCTCCTTCAGCTTCTATCCTCAATTAAAAGTAGAGAAAGTAAATACTTATAATAAATGAACAGCGTGAAAAGAAATCAATCTATACAGTGGTGATACTTATAAATATGTGTATATTTTTTTATTCCTATAAATGCATGTGTTTGTTTTTTCTTTCTGTAAATGGAGTGTGTTCTTTCCAGCGGGAAATGGATGGTATGCTTTTCTAGGGACATTTTCAATGACCTCTTAATGTACCTCAAATCTATACCCATTTAAATGATCTTCCACACGTGGTTGCTAAAATGATTTTTAATGCTGGATTGCCCAGACCACCCTTCTTTTCTAACTCAAAGGATTACCTATTCCTTTAAAAATCAAGTAGAAATTATGATTTGGCTTTGAAAGACAGTCACACTCTGGCCCTAATATAAATATGCCTTTTCATCTTTCCTATACTTAGTGGTCAAATAAGATTTGCTTTGTGCTATTATTTCTCAAATAATACCCTATAATAATATACTGTCTCCCATCACTGGGCCTTTGTTCAGTAGCTTTTGTCTGTGCCCACAATGTTAGGAATTACTACATTACCATGACAATTAAATGAAATAATAGATGTAAATAAAGCACAGTGTAAACCTTCAAATGCTATATGCATATTAGGTTGTGATGTTGACAATGATATAACTTTTAAGTGTCTCTAATAGGGTTCTTTTCATAAGTGCTGGTTCTGTGATTTCATTGGTATAGTGAACTTTTTTAAGGGAAATTTTTTTCAAAGCATAGCTATAGCTTCTCTGGTCCTGTAGACAAATGGTGTTGAATAGAAACATTATCTGTATGGTATTATATTTTTATCTATTTGATTAAACATTTTAAAATTACATTTTAGTTTGGTTCTTCTTCACTCAAGAATGTTTATGATGCTATGAGTTTGTCATCTCTAATCTAGACCCCTGGGAAGTTAGGTGACTTGCCCACTATTCAAATCAATATGTCTCAGCAAAGAGACTTGATCATACACTTGATTCCTGATCCTGAGACCAGTTTTCTATCCCCTAATCTTTATTCTCTGTCTTGCATTTTGTTTTGCATTATTTAATAGAGTTTTCCCTCTAATTTCTTAGTATTATTTATGCCTCTTGGTTTCATTACATTACTTTACCAAAATTTAATTAACTCATCCTTCTTTGTTGGGCATTAAAAATTACACATAATGTTGGAAATAGTGAAAATATTTGTAAGATAAGTGTTTTTTTTTTTTTTGGTTTGGTTTGGTTTTTTTTTTTATAACACTTTTAGATTATATTTTTAGCAAAGGAATAATTGAGGCAAGGAGTATGATAATCCATGTAAATTTAGGGTTTTTTGGTTTGTTTGTTTTTTTATTCATTTTATAGGAATTCAGGAGTTTCCAGAAAATATAAAGAACTGTAAGGTTCTGACGATTGTTGAGGCCAGCGTAAATCCCATTTCAAAGTAAGTTTTATTTTTTTTTCTTTTAATGTATTTGTTTTCTTTTTAAAATGAAAAGTTAAATTTCATGCACAACAAATTTTAAAGAGCAAATGTTATAACTTGATTTGCTGATGAAATTATCTTTTATTTTCAAATGTTACCAATTCATTATTTCTCCTTTAAATGCTTCCTCCTCCCCCAATTTTTGTTACAAATTTACCTCAAAATGCTGAACCTCAAGCCATCTCCTACTTTTTGCCTGTCTATAAGAATCTGACAGAATTGCAAGAATAAAAAAAAATCGCTATAGTCATTTTTAACATTTTTGTGATGCTTTACACAGGAGGTAGAGATATGACTTATTGTCATTTAAAGTATCCCAGGTCTAAAAACTCTATTGCCTACTGCCACTCTAGCACCTGTTTTCTATTTATTTATTTTCTTGTATTCTCCTGCTATTGTTACATAGCTATAAGTAGTGAAATTCAATATCTCTAAATATTTTGATAATTATACTTGAACTGAAGAACATTAATAGAGATCTGTGGTGAATATAAATAATTGGTAGCATATTACCATTTATGACTAATGTATAAGTGGTAGCATAAAAAATATGATAGAAGAGATAGTAGTAGAAGAGTCAAGTTGCAAGAACAAAAAATAATAGATCCTTTGTGTTCTATATTGTTATTTCCAAAATCATTAAAGAAAATTTTTGAGCTCAGAGATGATCCTAAAGAAAGACTATAGTCAAAAATTCCACAGTAATAGAAAGCTCATGCATTGTAATCTTCATCAACATCAAAAGTTACACATTTCTGTGGATTCACAGAGCACAGAATTTTGGTACTTCAAGGACTTCACTGTAACCTTTAACTGATTTTGTGTAACACGAAACCAATAGGGATAGTCAGTTGAATTTGCATTATCAAATATGTTTCTTCTAAAGTATACTTTTATAGCATTCTCAGATGTAGTTGTTTGGTCCTAGGTTGAAGATGCCCTTCCATGGTGGGAAAATTTTCCTAACTAAATTGATTAAGTAACCAATTAACCAAACCAAAAGTTACTCCTGCAACTTTTGGCCATTATTCCTAGTTCTGGAACTAAGCAGAATTGATTAATCCCTTTTTTACATAGTAACTTTTCTTGTCCTAAGTTTTGTCCTCCCATCTCCTGATATATACTGTAGTCAGTCTATAAGTCCGTTTGATACAAGTATTTCATGGTATCCAAGATTGAATTCATTTTATTATCCCCCAAATTTCCCCATCCTCTTAACTTTACAATTTCCATTGATGGGTCCTCTATTTCTGTCACCCATTGTACATAAACATTCTAATATGACTAATCACATCATTCTGTTCAAATACCTTTCATGCCTCCCCTTTGCTATTGAGAAGGTATCTGTCAAACATTTTCATACTCTCACCATTCCTGCCCCTACATTCTAGTCAAGCTTATCTTCCTCTGTTCTGTTGATGCATTTGCTCATATTCTTTCCCTACCTGGAAAGAACAATTTTTCCATTACTGACTTTTGAGATATTTCCCTTCAAGGCACAACTTAGGTATTATTTTTCTCTGTGAAGGTATTCGAGGTATTTCCAACTTGAAAGTGAGCTGTTTCTCCTTAGATTTTTTATAGTACTTTGTATGACTCTCTGCTTTGTACACTTTCCTAATTTCTGTTACAGTTATTTTACATGTGTTTCATATCAGAAAATTTGGAGTGAAAAGGCACCTCATTGGCTACAGTAATCTAAATTATACCCAAAAACATATCCTCACTTCAACTTAAGTGGTTATCTAGTATCTGCTTGATGATATAATTAAGATAAGAAACCTGTTATCGCCTTCAGCAACCAATTTTGGTTTTTGATAGCTAATTGTTAGAGAATTTTACCCCTTTCAACTCCTTACCATTATTCCTGGGGGACAAATAGAATAAATACGATCCTCTTCTGTATGTTTCTGCATGTTAGATTCTTGAATTCAGAGACTTTATCTGAGGTTAATTATATGTGATAATTGTGTGAATAAATGTGTGGATAAGGTGCTAGACTAGCAAGTCTGGAAAAATGAAGTTCAAGTGCTGCCTCAGAAAACGACCAGAAAATACTGATCAATTCACTTTTGCTGTCTCACCTCTAGTTTCCTTTTTTAAATGGAGATACCAATAACAACTATTTACAGGTTTGTTTTGAGGAACAAACAAGATAATACTAATATAAAAATATAATAATGTAAAGATCTTTACACACCTAAAAATGTTATGTTAGTGATAGTAGTAGTCATAGTAGTTGTAGTCAAACCAAACCAATGATTGACATCATAGTACTTGGTATTATATACCAAGTATGGTTCCCTTCACATAGTATAATTACTTTATAAATGTTTAAATGGAATGGAATTTCATTTTATTGAAACTGTGAAGATCTTGGACTCCCTGAACCTATGATCTATCCTTTTTCCTCTTGCCCTTTTACCACCTTCTCTGGTTGCCTGCTTCATGATGAGAGTAGATTGCCTCACCTTTGCAAATGAAATGAAAGAGTAGCAGAAATGTATCCTTTCTCTATAAACATAGGCTTTTATCTTCAGAGTTTTTTTATTTAAAACTTCTATTATTTCTGAACTGGGTTAGAGAATAGAAAATGATTCTTTTTGCTCACCAAATAATTATAGTGTAGGTAAAGTGTTAGTAAAAATGTGAAAGCAAGATAAAGTTCAGTTACTCTAATGGGTTTTTATAATCAACTCCTCATCTGTTAGGATCAAAATTGATTAGAAAGTCCTCACTTCTACCCCTGTTTTAAACATTTTAAACAGCTGTGCAATTATTCTAATTCATTTGCTATGTAGTATTATGTTACTAAATGTATGTCTGTGTGTATACACCAAGATGTTTTTATGTACATAAATAAGCATTTATTAAATGCTTATTATGTTACAGATACTATGCTAGAATAGAAGGGATACACAGGTGAAATTGTCCTTCATAAGGAGCTTACATTTTATAGTAATAGACAACATGTATATAAAAATAATCAATATAATAAGGGTGGCAGTAGAATCTGCGGAAGATCATGAGGGAAAGCTTCATTTAGAAGTGGCACTTAATCTCAATATTGAACAAGACAGACTTTGAAAAGGCAGAAATTAATTAGGATTGCATTTTAGGTATGGAGAAAAGCCACTGATGGACAACTTGACCGATGAGTGCAGGAAAGTTAGAAAGGCGGATTAGGGGTAGGTTGTGAGGGGCTTTAATTCCAACATATTTGATCTTAAAGGCAGCAGGGAACCTTGGAGTTTGAAAACGAGAGTGGCTGGGTAGTCCAACACTTCAAAATCACTTTAGCAGCTATGGTAGATCATTTAAGTGGTTATAGACTTGAGGCATGGAGGTAAATTAAGAGACCACTGAAATTATTTTGGCTAGAGATAATTGAACATTAGGCCTGTTCAGTAGAGAAAGGATAGATGTAGCAGTTGTAAAGCTAGAAATTAGAAGTTTTTGCAACCTATTCATTTTGTGAAGCAAAGAAACATGAGTTAATTGTGATGGATAAGATTATGAACCTGAGTGACTGGAAGACTGGTGCTATCTTCAGAAAAATTAGTGAAGGTCAGTAGAGGGTATAGGTTTATGGGGAAAGATCATTAGATCTTTTTTGACCATGCTGAAGTTGATTACAGGATATCCCATGTTAGGTTATATACATTCATATCCAAATAGTTCTGTTTTAAATAAGACACTATGGCATTTAAGAATTCTTTTTTTTTTTCCAATTAAAGCTTTTAGTTTTTAAAACATGTATAGATAATTTTTCATCATTAAGCCTAAGGTTGATCCAAACATATGGTAGCATTAATGTGAAGAATTTTGAGTAAACTTCCTATTTTCATATACCTGTATATTAAATTTATGTATATCCATCCTTCCTTTTTCAGTTGATTTCCTCTTAATTAATTCTCCCCACATACTCCCTCCACTCTCAACATCTATTAATTTTTTTCTTATAAGTAAATTAGAGGAACGTAATATAGTTTACCTCTCAGACCTATGGAGATGGAATAAATTTATGTCCAAAGAAGAACTAGAACTCTTAATTGAACACCAGATAGATAACTTTGACTATATTAAGTTAAAAAGTTTTTGTACAAACAAAACCAATGCAGTCAAGATTAGGAGGGAAGCAATAAATTGGGAAATCATCTTTACATTTAAGGGTTCTGATAAAGGTCTCATCTCTAAAATATATAGAGAATTGTCTCATTTATAAGGATTCAAGTCATTCTCCAATCGATAAATGGTCAAAGGATATGAACAGACAATTTTCAGCGGATGAAATTAAAACTATTTGTAGTTATATGAAAAGGTGCTCCAAATCACTATTGATCAGAAAAATGCAAAAAATTGCAAAAAATGCAAAAAAAAATGCAAAAAAAATGCAAAAAAAATGCAAAAAAAAAAAAGGGTTTTAAGACAACCCTGAGGTACCAGTACACAACTGTCAGATTGGCTAAAATGACAGGAAAAGATAATGATGAATGTTGGAGGGGATGTGGGAAGGCTGGGACACTGATGCATTGTTGGTGGAGCTGTGAACGGATACAGCCATTCTGGAGAGCAATTTGGAGCTATGCTCAAAAAGTTATCAAACTGTGCATACCCTTTGACCCAGCAGCGTTTCTATTGGGCTTATATCCCAAAGAAATTATAAAGGAAGGAAAGGGCCCCACATGTGCAAGAATGTTTGTGGCAGCCCTTTTTGTAGTGGCTAGAAACTGGAAACTGAATGGATGCCCATCAATTGGAGAATGGCTGAACAAATTATGGTATATGAATGTTATGGAATATTATTGTTCTGTGAGAAAAGACCAGCAGGATGATTTCAGAGAGGCCTGGAGAGACTTACATGAACTGATGCCGAGTGAAATGAGCAGAACCAGGAGATCATTATACACGGCAACAACAATACTATATGATGATCAATTCTGATGGACATGGCTCTCTTCAACAATGAAATGTTTCAAACCACTTCCAATTATTCACTGAAGAAAGTCATATACAACCAGAGAGAGGGATGTGAAATGTGGACCACAACGTAACATTTTCATGCTCTCGATTGATATTTGCTTGCATTGTGTTTCCTTTATCTGATTTTTCTTTCTTATAGATACAATTTTTCTTGCACAACAATGATAAGTGTGGAAATATGTATACATATATTCAATTTGTCAAGTATTTTAACATAATTAACATGTAGTAGATATCTTGCCATCTAGGGGCGGGGTGGGGAGTAGGGGGGAAAAATTTGTAACAGAAAGCTTTGTAAGGGTCAGTGTTGAAGAATTACCCATACATATGTTTTGCAAATAAAAAAAAATTTTTAAAAAGTTTATTGTAAACTTTGTTATAAACATTGTTAAAAGTATGTCTATTATTAAATCACAACAAAAAGGAATCCTCTATTGTAGAACTGCAGATACAAGAATTAAAGAGATGCATACCAGTGTCAAGGATTCTTAAGATTTTTTTTGTATGACTTTAATACCAAAAAAAATCACATTAAAACACTGCATATGAATTATAATGAAAATATTCTTTTTTATGCAGACTTCCTGATGGATTTTCTCAACTGTTAAATCTAACTCAACTGTATCTCAATGATGCATTCCTTGAGTTCTTGCCAGCCAATTTTGGCAGGTAAGTTGTGTATTTATATATATATATATATGTATATATATACAGATACATATATATAATTAACTTTTCTAAGTTTTTAGTTTATTAAAATTGTCATTTTTCTAGTTAGATTTTTGACAGTTTTTTCCTTTTAGCTTACCTCTACTTTTATTCTTTTGTCCATTTTCCTAAATAAATTGCAATAGGAAAAAAATTCAGAATGGTTACTTTTAATATGTGTACTGCTATGCTGTATCCCCTGATTGTAGGATTTTTGAGTTTGAAAGGGACTTCATAGATTATGAGTTCTAACTGCATCGTCCTTTCATAGATGGACAAACTGAGGCCCATCGAATGGAAATGACTTATCCAAATACACAAAGCTTTTATGTGGGCAGCAGGACCTGGATTTGAAGAAGTCTCTTACTCTAATTTCAGTGTTCTTTCTGCTGTGTCTTGCTAGGGAATGTTAAGTGTCTGAGACCAGATTTGAACTCAAGTCCTCCTAACTTTAGGGCTGGTGCTCTATCTACTGCGCCACCTAGCTGCCCCCCACAAAGTGTTTTTTAAAGAGCAGATGCAATAGTTTTCTTTAAAAAAATTTTTTTTTAATTCTTTTTATTTATTTTATTTATTTATTGGTGAGACAATTAGGGTTGACTGGCTCAGGATCACATAGCTCAGAAGTCGTAAGTGTCTGAGACCCAATTAGAACTTCAGTCTTCTGACTGCAGGACTGGTGCTCTATTTACTATGACTTCTAGCTGCCTCTGCAGTCATTACAATTTACAATTTATTCTCATTTTAGCCTCTTGTACTTATTTTTCAGTAAGGGAAATTGAGGTCCAAGAAGATAGTGAGATATACTTATTGAATCAGGAATCAGGTTGACACTAAAAACCAGGAGTCTCTACTAAAATATATTGCTTAAGTAACAAGAAACATGGATGTCTTTCTTTTTACTTAAAGTGACCTCTTCTACAGCAAAATGAAACTACCAGAACACTTAATGGGAAAAAAGAGAGAGAACTTTGTAGTTGAATGTGAAATAAAAATTGTTCATTGTGGGAAAATTTTTTCCTTCCTATATAGAAGCTTGAGTGTTCCTTCACTTCTCTGTTCAAAAACTTTAAATATCTCCATATTGTTTTTAGATTAAAATGCAAATGCTTGAACATTTAAGGGATATCACAGTCTGACTTCTACCTCTGCATTTTTATTTTATTATTTTCCTTCACCATTTCTACATGCCAACCAAACCAGACAACTTAATATTTCTTAAACTTAACACACCATCTCTTGCTTCTGTATATTTGTATAGAACCTTATTAGTTTCCCTGTTAATTTTTCTAGGCTCTTTCTCAGGATTTTCTGTAGCACCTGGTCCCTGTAAGCACCCTGCAGACAAGTTCTCTGCTTTGGTTATTTCTGCCTTAGGGTCTTCTGCAGTTGTTGGCCCCCAAGGTCTTGTCTCAAAGAATACCCAATTGCCAGCTTTCATCTACTTAATCCTGTGTAACTAACCCTTCTAATTCTCACCTCTTGTGATGCAGACCTCCTGGTAAACTCTGCATTACTGTCTGGCATGATGTTAAATCTCAATGAAGGTCCTTGTACATAACATACACATGTACAAGAGAAGTCAATAGACTTCTCTTTAATCACCGATGTTCTGTTTGTACTCTTTTCCTTGATGCTTAGCATACTTTCTGTGATGACTGGCCTTTTTCTTCCTTAGTGCCATGACTTCATTTCTTGACAGCAAATAGTTCTTTCTTAGGCCATCATTCCAACATTGTCTGTATCCTCCTCCTTTCATTATCCTGCATTCTTGGTCAACCAATTGAATACAGTATCATCTACTCTGGAAGCCCTTGGCTTCTTGTCTTTTCACTGAAAATACCTTGCCAATTATTGCTCTGTAAGAAACGACCAGCAGGACGATTTCAGAGAGGCCTGGAGAGACTTGCATCAACTAATGCTCAGTGAAGTGAGCAGAACCAGGAGATCATTATTCACGGCAACAACAATACTATATGACGATCAATTCTGATGGACATGACTCTCTTCAACAATGAAATGTTTCAAACCACTTCCAGTTGTTCGGTGAAGAGAGCCATATACACCCAGAGAGAGGGATGTGAAATGTGGACCACAACATAACATTTTCATGTTCTCTATTGAGGTTTGCTTGCATTGTATTTCCTTTATTGGATTATTCTTTCTTGTAGATACGATTTCTCCTGCACAAAAAATGATGCAATAACTATACATATATTCTATTTCTTAAGTATTCTAACATAATTATCATGTAGTGGATATCCTGCCATCTAGGGGAGGGGTGGGGAGTAGGGGGAAACAATTTGTAACAGAAAGCTTTGTAAGGGTTAATGTTTAGGAATTACCCATACATATGTTTTGCAAATAAAAAGTATTAATAAAAAAAAAAAAAAGAAAAAAAAACACCTTGCCAAATCCAACCCTGGATTTCTTCCACCATCTTTCTCCTTCAGTACTATTCATATACTCCTAAATGGATCTGGAAGAAATTAAATCTTGTTCATTGACTCCATTACAAATTTATGTTATCTAATCATAATTGGGACCTCAGTAGAGCCAGGCATTATTTCATTTTCTCCTTAATTGAATCACTGTTCCACTTTCCACAGGTATTGTACCAAATTTCTGTTTCTAAGGTTTCAACATTACCACTCCTTTTAGTGTCTTTGCTGAGGACTTTGTCTCATACAAAATTGAGGCTATTTGCTAAGGGCTTTCTCCTCTAGTCTTATTATCTTACATTATTCAGACATCTTCCCCACTATCTCCCATTTCTCTCTATTTTCAGACCATTCGCCTTACAGAGATCCACTCCTTTACATACACTATTGATTCATATCTCTTCCCTCTTTTTTCATGTAGTGTTCCCCCTTTATTCTCTATTTTTTCTCTTTAGTCTTTCCCCAGTTCTGGCTTGTTCCCAGATGCCTGGGAATATCTATCCTATTTTTAAGAAACCTTTTTTTTTGATCATTCTATTCCTCCTTGCCTAAACTCCTTCAGAAAGATGGTTCCCTGTATCTCTAGCTCCTGTCACTCTTTAAACACTCTGTAATTAGGTTTCTGCCCTCATCTTTCAACTGAAACTATTGTTTCCAAATTTAAATCTCATGACTTTTCTTCTCTTCTTACCCTTCTTGACCTCTGTTCAGCATTTGCCACTGATGGCAATTTGCTTATCCATATTATATTCTCTCTCCTTTTTTTTGTTATTAAAACTTTCCATTTTCAAAACATATATATAAGTAATTTTTAACATTCACCCTTGCAAAACCCTGTGTTCCATATTTTTCCCCTTCCTTCTCTCCACCATATCCCATAGAAGGCAAATATTCCAATATATGTTAAATATGTGTAATTTTTCAATACATATTTGCACAATTATGCTGCACAAGAAAAATCAGATCAAAAAAGGAAAAAAAAATGAGAAAACAAAATGCAAACAACAAAGAATATGAAAATACTATGCTGTGATCCATACTTGGTCCCCAAAGTCCTCTGTTTGGGTATGTATGGCTCTCTTCATCACAATACCATTGGAAGTGGCCTGAATCACCTCACTGTTGAAAAGAGCCATGTTTTTCAGAATTGACCATTGTATAATTCTACTGTTGCTGTCTACAATGTTAGTCTAGTTCTACTCACTTCACTTATTATCAGTTCATGTAAGTCTTTCCAGGCCTCTCTGAAATCATCGTTTCTTAAAGAACAATAATATTCGATAACATTCATATACCATAATTTATTTAGCCATTCTTCAACTGATGGGCATCCACTCAGTTTCCAGTTTCTTGCCACTACGAAAAAGAGCTGCTACAAACATTTTTGCACGTGTGGATATTTTCCCTTTTTTATGATCTCTTAGGGATACAAGCCCAGTAGAGATGATGCTGGATCAGAGGATATGCACTATCTGGTAGCTTTTTGGGCATAGTTGCAAATTGCTCTCTAGAATGGTTGGATCCATTCACAGTTCCACCAACAATGTCAGTGTTCCAGTTTTCCCACATCCCCTCCAACATTCATCATTATCTTTTCCTTTCATCTTAGCCAATCTGAGAGGTGTGTGTTGTTTTCTCCAGAGTTGTCTTTATTTGCATTTCTCTGATCAATATTGATTTAGAGCACTATAAATAGTTTTAATTTAATTTCTTCATCTCAAAATTCTCTCTCTTCTGAGGTTCTTGTGACCTACTCTTTCAAATACTTTTTCCCAATATCCTTTTTTTGGGTCTTCATGTCACTTCACTGACTTTAAATGTATGCCATTCAAGCCTCTGTGTTGGACCCTCTTCTCTTTTTCTACAGTAGCTCCTGTGGATTTAGGTATCATATCTCTCTCTCTCTCTCTCTCTCTCTCTCTCTCTCTCTCTCTCTCTCTCTTTTTCTCTCTCTCCCCTGAGGCAATTGGGGTTAAGTGACTTGCCCAGGGTCACACAACTAGAAAGTCTTAAGTGTCTGAGAACAGATTTGATCTCAGCTCCTCCTGACTTCAGGGCCTGTGCTCTATTCACTATAGTTATCAATCATCTCTTTACAGATGTTTCCCAGATCTGTATTTAGCTATGCAAATCCCTTCCCTTCCCTTCCCTCTTCTTCCCTCCCTTCCCTTCCCCTCCCCTCTTCTCTTCTTTTCTCTCTTCTTTTCTCCTTTTCTTTCTTTTCTCTTCTTCTCCTCTTGTCTTGTCTTGTCTTGTCTTGTCTTGTCTTGTCTTGTCTTGTC